>JAWQEG010003110.1:0-161655 GCA_033782935.1 Petrolisthes cinctipes | reverse complement strand
GATAGATAGACACCATCCTCTACCCTCCTCCTCCTCCTCCTCCTCCTGTCCCTTTGTCCATCCACTAACCTTTCTCTCCATCCCCTCCTCTCCTCCCCTTCTCTCCTCTCCTCCCCCACCCTTTCCCACTCTCCCCCTCCACCCTTTCCCACTCTCCCCCTCCACCCTTTCCCACTCTCCCCCTCCACCCTTTCCCACTCTCCCCCTCCCCATCTCTCCTCCCCTCCTCTCCCTGCCTTTCCTCCCCTCCTCTCCCTGCCTTTCCTCCCCTCCCCCGCTTCCCTCCTCCCACTCCTCTCCCTGCCTTTCCTCCCCTCCCCCGCTTCCCTCCTCTCCTCTCCTCTCCTCTCCCTGCCTTTCCTTCCCCTGCCATTAGCCTTTGCCTCACTACCGCAGACATCCTTCACGCTAGACTAATCCTGAGACACACTTTCCTCCTACTCTCCTCTCCACTGCTTTCATCTGCCCTGTTCTTTCCTCTTTTCTGTTCTCCTCTCCTCTTATTTGCCCTCCTCCTATGCTCTCCTCTCTACTCTCCTCATCTATCTTCTCTTCTCTCCTCTCTCTTCCTCTTTTCTCTTCTCTCTTCCTCTTTTCTCTTCTCTCTCTTCCTCTTTTCTCTTCTCTCTTCTCTTCTCTCTTCTCTTCTCTCTCCTCTCCTCTTCTCTCTCCTCTCCTCTTCTCTCTCCTCCTCTTTCGTGTGAGGGTGTGTGTAGGTGGTGTTTAGAAGGAAAGGGGAAAGGGGTGGTAGTGGATGACTTGGGTTGGTGGATGAGTGGTGTTGAGGAGGGAAGGAGTTGGTTAGTGGGTGACTGGGGTTGGTGGATGAGTGGTGTTGAGAGAAGGGGTTGGTTAGTGGATGACTGGGTTGGTGAGTGGGTGTGAGCGGAAATGCCTTTGTTTTCCAGGCCAGTGGATGATTACAGGGCGATCTTGTGTGTCTGTGTGTGTCTCTTCCTTTGGAATTGCAACTCACAACTCACTCATACTCTCTCTCTCTCTCTCTCACTCACACACACGCGCGCGCGCGCGCAAAATAGATTGGAAGATAGAAGTTAACTCATTCCACTCAGACACAGACAACAAGGCCGACACACACACACACACACACACACACACACACACACAGATGACAACTGCACTCTTCAGCTATGGATTATTTTATTCGTGTATGCGAAAAATGGGAATGAGCGGATGAATGAAAGGGCTAATTAGTGTGTGTGTGTGTGTGTTGCACATTTGGGGAGTTGGCGTGTGTTTTTGTCACGGGTTGTGGGGAGTTGAGGTGAGTGTGTGTGATGTGGGGAGTTGGCGTGTGTTTTTGTCACGTGTGTTGTAGGGAGTTTTGGTGCGTGTGTGTGCCGAGAGTGAGGAAAGCGTTGACGCGTCTGTGTGCCAGGAGAGTGTGGTGCGTCTGTGAATGTGATGGCTGGTTGGCGTCAGTGGTCTGGTGTGGTGTGTAGTCCGGTGCCTTGCTGACTCACCCACTGCTGACGCCGGTCGGTCGGAGGCACCCGACGCCACACGGCAGGGGGTCGGGAGAAAGGGGATCGTAGGGAAGAGGAAATGAGGGAGGGAGGAAAGAGGGGAACATATCGAGAGGAGGAAGAGGAACCCCATTAATGTAGCGTCTTGTTTATTCACTGGTGCTTTCCTTATCTCTCTCTCTCTCTCTCTCTCTCTCTCTCTCTCTCTCTCTCTCTCTCTCTCTCTCTCTCTCTCTCTCTCTCTCTCTCTCTCTCTCTCTCTCTCTCTCTCCATGTATCTTTATTACCATGCCGTCTTGGTGTAAAGGATGAAGAAAGACGAAAAAGGATATATAGGAATGGTTAAACGGGATGAAAAGTGTATATAAAAGTTTTGATAGCTTATGGAGTTTGTTGGCTCGCTAAAGAAATCATGTCTCTATTTCTCGTTTTCTACATCTTTCCTTTCGTGTTCATCTCTTCCTCCTCTTTCTTTGCATAGCTTTCACGCATCCTGTCTGGTTTCTTCCCTGATCATCATTTCTCTCTCTCGTGTCACTCTTTCCCCCATCTGTTTTTCTTTCCCGTGTATCTTTATTTGATTTTTCTATCTTAACTCCATTCTCCACCTTTCTCTTATCTTGTGGCTTGAAGGACTGCCCCCACCTCTCTCTCTCTCTCTCTCTCTCTCTCTCTCTCTCTCTCTCTCTCTCTCTCTCTCTCTCTCTCTCTCTCTCTCTCTCTCTCTCTCTCTCTCTCCATGTCACTGTATGGTGGTGACTGGCTTGACTTGGCTTTAGGGGAGTGACTCATGGCTTCCTTCTTCCTCGTAGGGTGACGTGGGTTTTATCACTTTCTACCCATCATATCTCTCCTCTCTCTCTCTCTCTCTCTCTCTCTCTCTCTCTCTCTCTCTCTCTCTCTCTCTCTCTCTCTCTCTCTCTCTCTCTCTCTCTCTCTCTCTCTCTCTCTCTCTCTCTCTCTCTCTCTCTCTCTCTTTATACCCCTCATTTTCCCCTCTCCCCTTCCCCCACCATGATCCTATTAACGACTCTTATGGTTTTTGCAACCCCATTTAGGCCTGTATTCCCTTTCCTTCTCTCTTCTCGTCTCTCCCCATTTTTCTCTCTTCTTTTTTCTCTTTCGTCCTTTTTTCCTTTTTCTCTTCATTCTTTTTTTCCCTTTTTCTCTTCATTCTTTTTTTCCATTCTGTCTTCATTCTTTATTTCTTTGTGTTCATCCTTTTTTCCCTTTTCTTCATCCTTCTCTCTTCCTCTTGCTATGTTTCCCTCATCATCGTTCCTTCTTCCCTTTTTTCATTTTTACTTTCTTCCATTCCTTCCCCTCTTTTTTCTACATTTTTCTCATTTTCCTCTTCCTTTCTCTCGTGTGCTTCCTCTCATTCCTTAATTCTCTTTTCCCCTCCCTCCCCATCTTCCCTTCCCCTTTCCCACATGTTTCTCCCCTCTCATCCCCTCTCCCTCCCTCTTCCGTGTTCCATATATTATCTCTCCCTCACTGTAAATCCCCTTCCCCCCAACACACACACACACACACACACGAATAGTTGGTGAGTGAGTGGAATAGTGGGTGAGTTGGAATGGTGGGGGATGTTTGGGGTTGGTGAGGATAAATATGTGAAGTTGGTTGGTGAGAGTTAATTGGAGTTGGTTGATGAGGGTAAAATGTGAGGGGTTGGTTGGTGAGGGTAGAATGTATAAGGTTGTTTGTTGAGGATAAATATGTGAAGTTGACTGGTGAGGGTTAAATGTTGTAGAGTTGGTTGGTGAGGATAAAATATAATTATGATGTTGAGGGTATTATAAATGAAGTTGGTTGGTGAGAGTGATATGTGTAGGGTTGGTGAGGGTAGAGTAAGCATCTTTGGGACGTTTTATCAGCTTTATCTGATAAGACGTGTTAGGTTTCCGTTAGATATATATATTTTTATGCTCGAGTCACGTTTGTGTGTGTGTGTGTGTGTGTGTGTGTGTGTGTGTGTGTGTGTGTGTGTGTGTGTGTGTGTGTGTGTGTGTGTGTGTGTGTGTGTGTGTGTGTGTGTGTGTGTGTGTGTGTGTGTGTGTTTATTTTAAATATGATATAAACACAATAACAACTAGAGGAAGTATTAATTTCGGGATATGTTCAGCTCCGGAAATGTTATAATAGTTCTGGACATTAATTAAAAAAAAAACTACTGATTATCCTTAATAATTCCGGATATGCAAAAAGATAAACATTGATATCCGTTGAAATATTGAAAAGGATGTTTGTTATGTTATTGTCTATTTGGTGGTGTTTTGGGTACAGGAAAAGTGATGAATTTATAGATTGTGGAGAAGACTGGGGAGGGTGGAGTTGAGACTGTGTGGGTGGGATGGGGCGGGGGCAAGGGGGTGTATATGCCCCATTTTAGAAGTGGGTCAATGTCGGGGAAACTGGGTCAAACTTGAAGTGGGTCTGGGTCTGACTGTCTGTACCTGGGTCACGAAAATAGGGCGTGTGTGAGAGAGGAAGAGAGTGTGGTGGGGGAGAAAGAGAGTGGGTACGAGAGAGAGAGCACTGGCTAAAGGAGATGGCAAGAGAGAGAGAGAGAGAGAGGGGGGGGGGGGAGAAAGAGAGTGGGAGAGATAGTGTGGGGAGAAAGAGAGAGACAGAGGGAGGACGGGACGGTATTGTTTTCTTGAAGTGGAGAGATGACGATGCAAGTGGTGTTGCATGCAATTTGTAGGCTGTGAAGGTGTGTGTGTGTGTGTAAAAGGTTAATAACTTCACTCACATCCATCCACAGTGCTCTTTTCAGCTTTCTATAACAAGGTAAACAAAGAAGGAAGGAAGGAAGGAGAGTAATGGAAGAGTGTTGATGCGTCCTTGAAAGAGAAATAAAGAACACGAATAAAAATGATGAATGAATGAAGTTGTGATAATATCCAGCAAAATCAGTAGAACAAAAATAAAAGAAGGAATGAACGGCGATGTGTGTTTACCGAAATAAAGAAAATATGAAGGAATAGCCTAGTGGTGTGTGTGTGTGTGTATGTATGTTAGTGAGACCAATAGGGAAGACAAGAAAAGTCAGGAAAGTAGCTGGCTTGGGTTCTTCCTACACTCGTGGGTAATGAGTTTAGTTCCCCCTTCTAGCGGTCATTGACATGCTGGTGGTAGTGTTGGTGGTAGTGCTGGTAAGGTTAGCGGTAGTGGTGATGCTGGAAATATTGGTAGTGGTGGTGGTGCTGGTAGGGTTAGCGGTAGTGATGATGGTGGTGTTGGAAATATTGGTAGTGGTGGTAGTAATAGAGGTGATGTTTAATTTTCAATGTATTTTAAAGATGATGTTACAAGTTTGTCTGACGTGTTTATGTGTAGTATGGGTTAGGTTGGTGTGGATGTGGCAAACGGTGATGTGGTTGCATGGTTAGTGAGTGAGTGGATGAGGGTGAAAGATAGAGCGAACGGAACAATGGACAAGAAGCGGAGAGAAAGGGCAGGGCAAGCAGGTGGAGATGGTCGGAGGAGACAGTCTACATAGCAAACGGAACAATGAACAGGGAGGAGAGAGGAAGGGCAGGGCAAGCAGGCAGGCAGAGTGGTCTTGTCTGGTGGTGCCCGTTGGCGATGGCAGGAAGCTGGGTGGGGGAGTGAAGGAGGGAGGAAAGGGTAGGGGAGCTGGGTGGAGGAGGGAGGATAGGGTGGGGGAGAGAGGATAGCTGAGGATAAAGAAATAAAAGAAAGCACAATTTTCAGTCTACATTTTATTTGGTGGTAACTATTCCTCACATTGTTCTTGAAGCATTATTAGGCTAAACCCGAATGAGGTGACATAAGCCACCCTCGAAGATTTATTAGGTTCATCAGTTTCAAGATGGTTTTTAGATGAGATAGGTCAACCTCGGATGAATAGAGTTTAAAGAGTACGGTAACATTAACTTTGTAGAGGACATCTCGGTTGCTCTTCAAGTGGCATGCGTCAAGTACAAAGTGGCAATAATGCGTGGCGTTCATAATACGAATAACAGCTCTGTTTATTGCAAGGAAGATATTGAATGGGAAGAAAATATAGCATCAAAGCTGGAGAAAAAAAGGAGAGGAGTTGGTAGGTAGGTTGGGTTGGTAGTCTTGGGATTATGGAGAGAGAATGAGACAAAGGAAGAGCGAGTCAGCCAGCCAGCCAGCCATCGATGAAAAGAGGGAGGGGGAGGGAACTTAGGGGAGAGCAGGCCGTAGGATAAGCTCAAGGGGGAAGGGGAGAGAGAAGGGGGAGGGAGCTTGGGTGTCAGTTTTCACCTCTCAGGCTAGGATTTACGGCCAAGTGAAGCCTTTTCCTGCCCCCATCCTTCCAGAGCCTTGGTTGGCTGGCTGGCTCCATTTCGGTCCAATGTCTGTATTCCCAAGTCTCTTATTATCCAGGGAACGATTTTTCTTCCAGGAGAGGCCATAATTATTTGCGTTTGGTTGGTTGGGGCAAGTTAGGTTCATATTAATTTGTTATAGGAAAGCTAGGTTCGATTACCTTTTTAGGCTCGTTTGGCTTATAGGTATAGTCAAGACACATTAAAACACTTTATAACTACAGCACTTAATCGTCAATACCCAAATGTGAAAAGAAAACTCATCTTCATTTCCTTGTTGATTAAACCCGGGCTGAGAATGAGATTGTATCCACACTTACGGTCATTACCCATTATCCACGCAAGACTCTGCATGGCTGGCCTCATGGGTCACACTGGAACATGTCCATACTTCCCTACCTTGGTTTGGTCCCTCCCTACCTTGGTGTGGTCCTTCCCTAACCTTGGTTTGGTCCTTCCCTACCTTGGTGTGGTCCTTCCCTAACCTTGGTTTGGTCCTTCCCTCACCTTGGTGTGGTCCTTCCCTACCTTCTCTCACACGAACAATCTCATTCCTATTCTCAGTATTCTGTCTTCATCTTGTTGTTTCTTCTTTTTTTTCTGGTGAAGATGTAATGGCTCCTTCATTTATTTTCTTGACTTTATCGGTAGATGTAATGCAATCCAAGACCAACTACTGTACTGTACATTGAAATTTAACAATGCACGGTACACTCACCTGTATAATTTTCAGCCCCGGGCATTGTTGTCTTAGGATTCTGATGTTTCTTTGTTTGTTGGCAGGCCTGTGCTTAAGCTGGGTTTTAATGCAGTTAATTTATATGTATCCTATAGGTGGGTTAGCACACAGGGGGTTTCTAATACTCTATTCTTTGTTAACAGATACGTGGGTAAGGGGGACGGAATCACGATCAGTGTCTGGAATCGCCGTAAGATACACAAGAAGGCAGGCAGCGGGTTCCTGGGTTGTGTCAGGATTGTGGCCTCAGCGATACACCGCCTCAAGGACACAGGATGTAAGTGTCCATCCAGTAATTACACCCTTTGAAGTTTGTCTCATAGTGCTCTTCTTTCTTTTTCTATTTATATGCAGGTAAAATGAAAGATAAGCATGGTACTCTGTTTGTGAATGAGCTGATCATAATCTTACCAAGTCAAAATGTGAGAACCTCAGTTTTACGCATACCTTCCCTAAATTATCCCAAGTCAGAAAATATTAGAAGTTATTCACATGCATTTTAAGATACTTTTCTAGGTACTTTTCTTAATATTTTAGATCAGCGGTTGGACTTGACCAAAGTGGGATATGATGACTGTGAGCCAGTACGAGGCCAGATAGTGGTGTCCCTCATGTCCAGGGATGGTCGAGGTACTGGCTCACACAACGCAGTGGTCGACACCCTGGGTAACCTCTCGTCTCCAGACGATCTTCCAGAGGTACAGTATGGTTACATCAGTCCAGGATAAGCCCTGTGTATATGATGGAGAATTACCTTGATATTTCTATCTAAGCATACGGCTCATTAATATACTGTATACCTGGTGTGCTTATGTTTTTGTTAGGAAAGATGTGCAGTGATAATATATACTGTACTATACCCGGTGTGTTTATGTTGTTACGAAATATATGCCCTGATAATATATAGTATACCTGTGTTTATGTTGTAGTTAGGAAAGAAGTGCCCTGATCATTTATACTGTATGCGGTGTGTTGCAGGGTTGGGAGGAGCGTCGGACAACCACTGGCCGCTTATATTACGTCAACCATCATGACCGCACCACCACATGGGAACGTCCCACCTTACCTGCCCATCACACGTATGCAGTAACTTTCTTATATTATCGTCATCATTGCATGCTGAGATCAAGGTGTTTATAACATTTTTAGTGTCACCCCTGATGAACAGACATTTAGTAATACAAATACAATGTAGCAATAAGTAGGAAGCCCTTGAAAGTCCCTTAGAAGTAAAAAGATGTATGTATTGACCACTTAGATTCATGTTTTTATTATTTTGCTGAGTATTGGTCTATCAGCATGAAAAACATTACAGTATTAGAATGATTACCAAGTATTCCTAAGTACAGTAGCAACATTTCCTATATGTCTTACTTTGGTAATAATTGTAGGCAATTCTGATAGTAATTTCAACTTTGTTGGGGCTTTCTTTGCAACCCTTCTCATGCTTAATGCTTATTTCCTAGTATTCAGAACAGCTTTGGGTGTCTGCGTTAACCACTTTTCGTTGCCATTTCTTAGTAGAAGTAATAAATGATATAGAATATTTTTCCAGTCTGTATTTGATTTGCTGCTCTCTTCACTAAACTAATTTTATTTCTTGTACTTATTAGAAGTTACTTCTCGGTAAGTTACTTCCTTAAATGTTTCTCATGTTATTTTAAAGCTATGAAAAGGAAATTTATAAACTAACGATGTTTTGTTGTCTTATAGTACAAGTGGAACAAGTGACCAGGAGAATGGAAAGCCATTTCATTGTTCTGTTGTTGTTGTGGAATGGACTGCAGTATTTACACATTATGTGACTGCCAAAATGCACTCATGAGTAAAGCAAAAGTAAAGAAGCTTTTAAGGTGTATGATGGCTTCAATTTGTTGTTTACTTGTTAATGCTTTGTGAATCTGTTCATGCATCCTAGGTGGAACATAAAGGTTCATGACTGCACTTGGATGACAGGAAGATTTTGTTCCATCGCTAATAAATTTAATGAGATGAATTTTTCTCTATATATATTTAATTTTTATCTATATTGAGAGAGATGAGGACTAAAGGCTGAAAGTCTGCTTATTGTCCTCATCTGTAAAATATAATGAGTGAGAGGTCCAAAATCATGTCCAATTGTAGGAAGCAGTTGTTAATTCTCCTTTAAATTTATTGTAGTCTGTTTCATCCAATGCAAACTTAGAAATAAGGTTGAATGAGTGGATTATATACAGTATAGTACTAACTTCAGTAGTAGGTTAGTGCTGTTCATATTAAAAAGCTACTCACTAGTATTGCATGGTACATCATCTATTTTCCAGTAACTCAGTTCAGCATATTTATTTTTCAGCATCTGTGTTGTCATATGCTTGTTTTGTACAGTAGACTACCATAATGACTTGAAGTAGTAATCCCTTATTGTGATGAATTCACGATGTTTTCCAGCCCTCAGGATAGGTTGAATCAGTGGGGTAATTTTGGTGTTAAACATTCATAACTTGATCAGAGAACTCTTTGTGCTTGTTAACTTTTCTTTTTAGTTTGTATAAAATAGGCTACAGTTGTTATGCTTTTTGTTTTGTTTTTTCAAAATTTATTGACATAATGTTATTTCTTTATATATTTTTTGCATGTTTGATCTCATGGTACTATTATACTGTAGGAACGTGTTTATTGTGCATGCATAGTACAGCATGCTTTTTTAATTTACTTACAAAATATATTCCAGTATACTGACATTGCATTTAGGACTACATGTAATAATAACCAATATTAGGGCCTATAAGAATAAGGTACAAATCCAGATACAGTGGTTTTATGACTCATGAGTCTACATTACCAGTATATATGTGTTTAGGTCCGTAATTGATTTAGACTGAGTCCATTTCTTAGAGTGTTAAGAGTTTGGCCTACAGTATAGGAGGTAGGTTATTTATTCCCATACCATATATCCTTAATACATTCTAAATAATTTCTTGTATCCTATGATTACATTAATTTTGAGGTACAGAGCAGAGTGTGAAAGAATTTATCATTTGTTAATTTTCATATTTTTTTTGCTTTGCTTTATCATAGAGGGGAATGGTTCAATAATTAATACAGCTTTTCTAATCACATTACAGGTACTATACATGAAACTGTATAAAGTACTTGTATAACCAGAAATTAGTTGGTTTAACATTTATTTTGTGGATACTCTGAGCCATATGCAATGAGAAGTGGGCCATGTAAATCCCAGCAGTATTGTGAAAAGGTCTTGGATATCTTAACCCAAGACTTGTTAAGGGAGATTGGATGTCAGTGAATTGGATTATGTTGATTTCTCCAAACTGTGCCTGGAAAAAATATCACCAGGGACGAAGGAGTCTGGGTTAAGCGCAGTTTGGAGGAGTCGGTTGCATCCAGTTCACCAACAAAATAGATGTCCCCCTTAATTAATTTGTCCTCAGCGTGCATCTCCCCGTGGGAAGTGTTCTATTTCTCTGTGTTCCATTTTCATCATTTTATTTACCACCAGCCTGATTTGCACCCTTATTTGAATTTTTGCTTTGCACTCCTTTTGTTCTGTTTCTTATTTTTCAGTTTTACAATGGTACATGGACATATGAAATAGTACAGTATAAATATTTTTGCTTTGTGAGTCTGTGTGTAGTGTGTCCTCTGAGTCCGCTTTACCGTAGACATAAACAGCCATGATGAGAGTTGTTGTGGTGTGCCTTGGGAAGCGGTGGACAGCATACTCTTAAGAATCTCCGGTGTTAGTGAAGCTTTTAGTCAAGTACAGGTATTTGTAAAACCACGATGGTACAGATACAGTCGTCTCGGTGAGTACTCTATCTACGCTACTTGTCCCACCTGCTGTCAAAATGTGTCTGTCTTACAATATTGCAGTGGTTTATTTATATGAAGAAATGGGTACCTGTATTATGGACAAGCACTCATTCATCCACATAGTAATAAACCAACATTTTGCTTCAATGCTGACACAGTTTGACAGAAGGTTATATACAGTAGGTAGTTTTGAAACTCTATGAGGCAACTTTATACAGGGTTGCTAAATTTGACGACCTGCAGGAAGGTTGAAGGAAACCTGAATTTTCAAGCTTCATTTGTTTGTATTTCAAGGTCTCTTCATTCCCCTGAAGTTACTGTATCTTGAGATACAGACGAGAACTTAGAATGTTGTGGTTCCTTCATTTTTCCTGCAGACTGTTAAGCTAAAATTAGTTTAATTACTTTAGTGTAAAGTGTAGATGTTGCATCATTAAGGTATCTTCCACAATAATGTCTGTGTTCTCATATACTATATTTATAATAATCTAATACTGTGCCCTAATATTACCTCAACACTTCCTCATTTCCATCCATTATATGGAGAAAAATCCCTCTACGGTATACAGTATTTCTATTCCGGAATAACAATAGCATACTCAAGAGGAAAATTGTAATGCTTTCCATTGGTATAACAGGCCAGAGTTTGTGTCATAATTTATTATATAAATTAAATATCCTAGAATGTATAACTTGTACTGCTTAATAAAACACTTGTAATATTGTATCAGGAAATTAACCACATAACAGTGAACTAATGAGACTCAACAGCATGATAAATAACACAAGGCTTTCTTGATATGAAATTATTACTCATAATTAATACTGTGGATCACTCCTTACATGATAAGTTTTCAAATTATACATTACTGTGTTGTGCGGTAGCATAAAAAGGTATCGGTGCATATTGTACTCGAGATTTTACATATTGGACAATACAAATGAACACTGCTTGAAAATAATGTTATTGTAGTTGCTTTCATCAGCCACAAAGATTTTCCCTTGTTCTTTCCATACTACAATTGCAGGGGTTAGAGTAAAACCAGCATAGATAGAGTGAATAAAGATATTGTTTTATCTACAATTTTACAGTATATGATTTCTACATTGCAACCTTGTTCTGTTCATTTTCATTCATTGGAGCATCTATTACTGATACCTGTTTTAGCTACTATATACACTGGAGATATAACTGGGTTATAACAGAGATATAACAGGGAGTTGCATAATTATGATAACATGTCATTATACATATGAAAAATGTAATCAGTTATTGTGGAAGAGTCCAGTATTTGATAATGCATCATCATAACAATGCTTCAGAAATAATTCTGTGTCTGGGAATGGAATATTTAGTGACATTAGATGGGGATAAATGACCTAGTGATGAATAACCTGTAAGTGTTTAATTACATGTTCTGAGTTATAAAATTTTGTGATGATTATGACATATTTATTAAGACTGATAAATATTGAACTTTGAAAATCATGATTAAAGGTGATTAATCCATCACAAACAGTGTAAGAGACTCCGAGGATGTTGAGTTAGTGGTTAGTGTGAAAGGCAGAAGTGACTGGTCCCTCTGATTGGCTTGTTACAGAGTGGAGCGCAGACGGCCTGACAAGACGTACGTGTGTCCATGTGCCATCTTTGTCTTCCTCTCGTCTGTCTTCTCCTGTGTTGCTCCCAAGACCTCCATCTCCTCCCATACCTGTTCTCCAGAATGTCACTCCTCTTGTCCCTCTTCCTCCCCGTCCTCTGCTCCCAACTGTGCTCATGGTTCTAGTCAAGCATGCCCTGACCAATCTTCCTGCACCTTTTCCCCTTCAGCCTGCATACGTGTTTCTAGTCATGACCATCCCTCCACCTCTAACTCCTCAGCTCTTACTTGCTCTGCTGGCTCCCACAAATCTAGTCCCCCTCATTTCTCTAACTCACACACGCACTCACCTGCACCGGCCCCCAGTAAAGTAGGGTATAGTGAGGACTGCCCCCTCCGGCCCCGCACCGGACCTTCTCCCTCCCCCCGTCATCGCAGGACCTCACGCCACAGTGCCACGTGTTACAGGCCAGCTGACACTAGTGCCCTGGGCTCTCCAAGCAGACATTCCACCTCGTCCATCACTCTCCCAGCGGGAACCACACCTCCCTCCACCACCTCGTCGTCCGTTGGCGGAAATATTGTTCTCAGCAATCCCAACACGAGTGCAGAAATTCCACTGGATGGAACACCCTCCAGAAGGTAAATTGTTAAGTGTGTCTGAATTCTGTTTGACTTGATAGAGTATGTATTTCACCCATTTTCTCTATCATTATACTGTATATACTGTTTTATATTCAAAGGACAGGAGGACCATTTAAAAAATATATAATAGCATTCAGCACATTAATGGCTTGTGAATGTGATTTATCTATTAAGTGTACTATGTACAGTACTTTAATACTTCCCTCAAAATTTCCTCAACCTCTTTATAGATGGATATTTTATGGATTTTCATGAGTGGTTTACACTATGTATAGTATGTGAACTATTGGTGTCCATAATTTTAAGATGCTCTATAAGATATGCACTATAGCATTGCTTCATGAGGTAACTTTTGCTGCTATAGGTGTGTAAAATTCTTTGATTTTGAAATGGTACTGTATATTGTGCAACATATTTTATCATTTAGTGCAGCTGTTTAGTAATGCAATGAATTATGTGTAATGACAGAGACCCACGTGAGCACAGGCGAAGCCGGGCAGAGAGTATGGAGCGAGTGAGTCAGCGAGATGGCGGTGAGTCTAGGCGTAGTAACCCTGACTCAGTACGAAGGCGCTCAGCTCGACACCGGCACTACCTCTCACGAAACCAACTCCACCAGCCTCCTGATCTACCAGAGGGCTTTGGTCAGTATTTTATTGGACAAGCATTTTGTTCATTTGCTCACAGAGACTTGATCAGTTTGTCAATCAGTATTGGTAAAACCTTTCATTCTTCCTGTCTTTAACGTCAGTGCATAGACTAGAGGAATGTGTAATGATTTCCCTTTATGATGATGACTTTGTCTTTTAGAAATGAGAACGACACAACAGGGTCAGGTGTACTACTACAACATCCACACCGGCACCTCAACCTGGCATGACCCCCGAGTGCCACGTGACCTCGGCAACGTTAACATGGATGACCTTGGCCCTTTGCCAAGTGGGTGGGAGCTGCGGCACACTCCCAGCGGCCGACCTTACTACCTCGACCACAGCAACCGCACCACGCAGTTCACTGACCCACGACTCTCAGACACTCATATTCTAAATAATCTTCTCAGGTGAGAATGTTCATATACTGTACTAATACTTTAAAAACTTTCTATACAGGAGCATCTGTCTTTTGTATGATTGAATTACTACCATATCTGTTATATCTATTGACATTGTAATACAGAATATCATGTGACCTTCGCTAAGAAGTTGAATCAGGTTCATTTTGTTACAGGTCACGTGGAGATGGAAGCAACAGGATAAGCATAATTGAGACAGGAGGAAGCAGTGAGCAGAGGCCAAGTGGGAACAGTGATGTACCAGTGGCAGCCACCATTGTATCAAATAATAGAAGTAACAGGTCGTCCAGTAGCAGTAGGAGGAATAGTGCTTCCCGCAGTAGGGGACCATCACCCGAAGCCAATACCACCTCTGGAGAGACCATATCAAATACTGTGCCTACTAACTCGGAGGAATCCAATAGCTCTGTTGTTAATAATAGTAATTCGGGTAGTCCTACTGCTGTGCCTACTAGTGTTAATAATAGTAACAATATGAGCAGTGAACGTAACGGTGTGACAACGAGTGTGAGTAGCAGTAACCCCGTGGTTCTGCAGAACAATAGCACCAATTTGCAGATTAGTAGTAATAACAATACTCCGGGACCCAAGGATCCAGCTGTGATAGACATGGAGGGTGACTGCCTCCCAAAATATAAACGTGATCTAGTAGCTAAGATGAAGGTCTTGCGTGCTGAACTGCAGTGTCTCCAGCCCCAGAGTGGTCATTGCCGGTTAGACATTCCACGCGGGGAAGTGTTTGAGGAGTCTTATAGACAAATAATGAAAATGAGACCAAAGGACCTGCGTAAGAGACTAATGGTGAAGTTCAAAGGTGAGGAAGGATTGGATTACGGAGGAGTTGCTCGAGAGTGGCTCTACCTGCTCTCCCATGAAATGCTCAACCCATACTATGGGCTCTTCCAGTACTCTCGTGATGACATTTACACCCTCCAGATCAACTCAGACTCAAGCATCAATCCTGTGAGTAACTCAAAAAACTGTTTGTTCCGTACAGGATACAGCATGTATAAAACTTGCTCGGCAGACTAGATAGCAGTAAATTTACTTAATATTTTCCAAGCATCACCTGAGAGTAGAGTATAGTACCAGTGGAATAAATGTGTTAAATGTTATCTATAAATAGAACTCTTTCCAGTTCAGTTGGCTATGCCTTTAATGCCCCAGCCACCCTGTCACACCTTGGACAGTATTTGTTAAAGATAGGCACAGATAATGAAGCTTGCTTGTTTACGGTAAGGGTGTCCCTTTTGTGGTGTAGTGGCCTTCACATAAAGAAACTCACTTTGTTAATTATCTGGTGTGCCGAGAAACTTTGACACTTAGTAATTTTGTATTGGTTGTTTTGTGATACAGATTAGTTTCTTGCTAACACTGTAAAGAAACAGACAACTGTATACATCATGGATTTTTAATATAGTTTGGAGGAATTGGTAGCCTGCTGTTCACTAGCACTATATTTCTACATTTTGGATGTAATACATGTATCATTATAAATTTTTCTTACTAAAGAATCATTTCCCTTGTCATAATTCCAACTCATTCTTATTGATTTTTATTTCAGGAACACTTGTCATACTTCCATTTTGTTGGGCGAGTCATAGGAATGGCAATATTCCATGGCCACTATATTGATGGTGGGTTCTCTATGCCTTTCTACAAGATGCTGTTAAATAAGCTCATTATTCTGGATGATATTGAAGCTGTTGATCCAGACCTTCACCGTTCATTAAATTGGATGTTGTAAGTATTGTACAATAATATTACAATAATAAGTACAATTCCTGCACATATCTGTTGTTGAGCTTTATAATGGTCTGTCTGATAATCCTGTGTTTGTGTTTATGCTCATAGCTGTCTTATTTCAGGGAAAATGACATAACTGGCATCATTGACAATACCTTCACGGTGGAGCACGAGAGTTTTGGTGTACTGCAGATGCGAGAACTTAAATCTGGTGGCAGTAACATTGTGGTCACTGAAGATAACAAGAAGGAGTATGTAAAGTTGTATGTTAACTACAGGTTTAAGCAGGTTAGTCAAGTTTGTTGTGTTTACATTTAAATTGATGGCAGAATCATATAGCTTGTTCTGTCATTTAATGAAACTTAGCGATTATATTTGGTCTCCCTTGGGTGTAAAAAACAAAATCTGTATTTTTTTAACCTACAAATATAATGAGACACCTCATGGTGTAGTGTGACAAGGAACATGGGTTTGAAAGGTTCAGAGTTGCATTGGTTTAAGTATCATGCCATGAGTGGCAAAGGCCACTACAACCCAAAGGGAGTTTAAAATGGGATAATGTTATTTGCCCTCTTGGTTTTTGCTTTACTAAGAGAGTATTGGGTACATGTGAGAAACATAGTTGGACAGAAGTAATTATACCCAATGCTAATAATAATTGATGGATTTTCTCAAAATGTATTCCTAGTAAGTCCGATTCTGTAGCACAGTATTGTATATACTGTACATTTTTACTTCTTTCAGGGTATTGAACAACAGTTTGCTGCTCTTCAAAAGGGCTTCACAGAGGTAGTGCCACAGCATCTACTGAAGCCCTTTGATGAAAGAGAACTGGAACTTATCATTGGAGGTTTAGGAAAGATAGACATAGAAGACTGGAAGGCCAACACACGACTCAAAGTAAAGAGTGTTTCCATGATGTGCATTGTTTAGCTTGATACATATTGGAATATATATACTGTACCTGATTGTATGATTGAAATATTTTTCTATAGCAGTGTGTCATCATTTGACTCATGATTAAAGAAAGACCAGCAATTATATTCATTCATTTCTTCTTTCCCATTCATACATTCACCATTACATGCAGAGCTTCATTAGTAATAATTAAAAAAAAAAAAATTCACTTTCAGACACACTCACAAGTATGAATACAATGGTTTCAAACAAAGGCCTAACATTTAAAATTTTTTGCAGCACTGCACTCCTGAGACGCCAGTAGTTGGCTGGTTCTGGCAGATAGTTGATACTTACACGGAGGAGATGCGTGCCAGACTACTGCAGTTTGTGACGGGTTCCTCTCGGGTGCCGCTTCAGGGCTTCAAGGCATTACAGGGCTCAACAGGGGCTGCAGGACCCAGACTTTTTACGATACACCAGATTGATGCTCCCACAGGTATGTCAATTCTAATACTTTTTTGAGAGAAATAAGAATCCAAGCAATGTCTGAGTCCCCAATACATTGCTACGGTTGTTTTTAAGCTTATTATTGATGCTTTGTTCTTGTTTCTATCACTGTGCTATCCATTATAAAATATTGTATTACACTTAATCTCCGTTTTCAGAGAACCTACCAAAGGCACACACTTGTTTTAATCGCATTGATCTTCCACCATACGACTCCTACAGCAAAATGTTGGAGAAGCTGACACAGGCAGTGGAAGAAACCTGTGGATTTGCTGTTGAATAAATATTTTAACTTTGCATAGAGAACAAATATATCGTATTGGTAAATTATTGCTTGGATTAGTCATATGATGGTGTTGAGAAAAAAATTATTAAAAAAAATGTATTATAAATGTCTTATTGGTACAGTATTTTAATGGGTCATGCCTATTGTAATAAACTTTTCTTTTTATTTTTAATCTTGTAAAAAAGTTCATACCCTATAAATAATTTCACCTACCAGAGCTGAATCACAGTACTTCCCAATGTGATTTTTAGGAGATGTCCAGTATATACTTTATTGTCTTTAATAATGCTGGCAGCAGACCCCTTTTTATTTCTTGTAGGAAGAACCATCACCATCATGCACTTGCCAACTGGGGTTTATAATTAAGTAACTGTGTACAGATACTTGTTATCATATTGTTGGGGTGTTGTATTAGCTGGAGATATTGGGTGTCTTCCCCCTTTAGAAGTGATAATAAGGTTCTAATCAAGGTTTAATGTGTTTTAACTGAGACGCACTCAGTGTATAGTCATATTTTTAATAACTGTGATAGCAATACAGTTCCAACCGCCAGGGCAGTCACACACATGCATAGGGCTCATTTTGATACTGAGAAACATCCATTCATGTACTATTCTAGCTTTGGTCAGTATGACTTATCTTATTTATTGTTATTTTTGCTCTTTGGCAATGTAACAATTGTGATGGTGATGTGTAGGTTACTAGGAGGATGAGCACATTCTTGTAAATTTAATGACATCAAAAAGGTTGGTGTGTTTTTGCCACATTTGTAATGTCACAAGAAAGATTAGGCCGACATCCTTTCAAGCTTACAGTTGAGTATGTGGTTGTTCAGCAATATTAAAATTAATTTTATTTCAACCTTATCCTGTAGAATAATTTGTGCTACATCAATCATAGGTATACTACTATAACAAAACATTGATTATGGAAACAATATTTGAGCAGAAGCCTTTACAGATCCATTTGCTATTGTTTTTCTCAGATTACAGGGTGTTTTGACTTGCAGAAATAGTACTGTAGTGAAATGTCAAACGGTCTCTTAATGGTGTTTCCATAATAAGAAGTGTATGAATTGCAAACTGTCAAGGCATTACTATAAACATATCAACACGCTCACACCAACATTACCTGCCTGACATCTGCCGACTCCCATAGACTTAGGTGGTGTTACCTAGCAACAGCTCCCATGGTAGGATTTGCCAGATACCACCACTGCAGTCTAGATAAGCCTATTTTAGTCGGCTGCAATGTGCGTTTGCTCTTTTACGTTTGTTGCCTCTGACATTCTTAATGTTACAGTTTTATATCTTTTAATTTCTTGTATATTATATGCATCAAGTAAAGAAGTTAAGCCTCGGCTGTTGGTTGCAGGTCTCTGTTTAACATGAATCTCAGTTAGTCTTTTGCAAGTTGGTGCCTCAGTATCTTAATACCAGTCACTTTAGTAAGATATGATAGATAGCATTTACATTGTTTGCATCTAAAACTCTTAATTTTAACAGTCGTCGAGTCGTTCTTGTTGTGTGTTGCTAATTGCCATTAGTAATAGAATAATGAGAAGTGTGTAAGTTTGCATGTTCCTCACCGCTGTATATATGTCTCTCATCTCATCATCATGGTTGACTTGTGCTGGAGCTGCTGCATATCCATAGTTACTTTTTTAATATTGCTACTCTATGCATTTTGTAAGCCATTTTAATTGTTATATTATTTCACAAGCAAAGGTAATAAATAGAATAGGTTTCATTTCTCAATTCTGGGTAATAGAAATTGGTAATGCTTTATCTGTAATATGTGTACTGTAACTACTCTTTAGGACACATGTATTGACCACATGTATTGAAACAAAAAATAACTGAACAAGAACTATTGGGCCCAGGCTTTCCGAGACAATCATTCACTATTATTTTAAATGTATAAATAAAACTATTATGGTTAAGATTTTGTATAAAAAATAGATTTGCATGAAGATTTTTTGTAGTGGTACTATCAGTCAAATATTGTTTGCCTTTCTCTTCAAGTTAAACAAAACATGTTTGTAAGGACTAGCAGACACCCACACTTCAGGGTGTTCACTTTTTTCCCCAATTGATATGCCAATATTTGCAGAAATAAGTGGTTAACTGTAACACAGTTTACAACCATGACTGGTCATTTGCCTTTTTTTTTTTCCTGGACACTCAAACGCTGTTGGGAGAACGTTTCCTTCCTTTTATTTCTATGGTCATGTGCAAAAGGATGCATAAAAATTTTTTTGGGTGTAAGTGGCCACTACAAACAAGAAAAAACGTATGGTGACTTGATTCTTTCAGAAGACATCATTGTCATTTCAAAGTTCCTTGCTTATTATTTATCACTCGTGTGAAAGCCTCACTTAAAAAGTTACACTCCCAACCTCATCAATGAGGGGATCATGGACGAGGCAATGATGATGATGAGCGGTATGATGGTTCCACAAAATGTCTATGGAACCCTGGTACCAGTCATCACATACCACATGATTTTTCTGGTATGTGGCCCTGTGTGTGATCATTATTTGGGTGTGTAGCCTGGCCAAACTTTTTTTTTTTTTATATATATATATATAACCCTTGGGTTACATTCTGTATGGTAATGATCTTTTATTACTTGTCATTCTGTGAATGTAATATTTAATTTAAAATCAAAGCTGAGAATAATACATGTTACCTTCGTATTACAATATGAGGTCCAGAAATTTCTTGTGTGTTTGTCTGCAGCCAGCTATAAAAATCCTAGGCTCATGTTTTAAAGGCTGATTGTAACTGATCATTGATTTTCACCCTAGGTTTGGGAGGCACACATCAAATATAACATATTTTATACCGACTAGGGACATTTACCATCAACTACAGCAAGACCTTAGATATTAAGCATACAACCTGCCTTTTGAAACCATGTATACTTGTCCATACTTTTATTTCCTTGAATGGATCACCATTGTCATGTACATATTTAAATGACATGAATGTAGACTAATAATTTCATACAGTAATGTATTGCAATTATTCAGGCGAGTGATGCGATAATTTTAATACAAACCAGTACGTACTGCTTAAGTATTTTAACTGAACAAAGAAAATTTCCTCTGGGTTATAAATGAAACACTAGTAATCAATCAGACTAGATAATTATGAAGTCTCTTTGATACTCCAAATCTGCATATCATCTATACATTACAAACTTTTATAATCAATGGAATATACTGGCTCAACATAATATACAGTAGTACAGTACAGTAGGTTTATTATAAAAGTTGACTATATTCAGGATGCCAAGTAATGCAGCAAACAGCCAGTCATAGAGCTAGTGCTAGTTAAAAAAACATTTAGAATTTTTAATAAACTTTGAATTGAATTGTATTATATTTCTTCCTTTATTCAGTTGTGTTGTGTAAAAGCAGGCAGAAAAAATTATGGCAAAGAATCTTCCAGGTGGTTAATAATGGAAAGGAGCATCCATTCACTTGTGTGAATATGACATGCTGCACAGTAACAGAAGACTTGAAAGCTGAAAGCCAGTAATTGTGGTCAGCTACCCAAGAAGATGCTACTGCCTATTTTATGCAGTTGACTTGTACTATCCTCCGTGATTTACCATCATTATGACTTATGCCTGGTACTAGCATGACATAGATTGTCTGACGGTGACTGGCTGTTAAAAGGACACCATATACAGTATGAACGAACACTAGTTTTTATCTAATAATTCTTTTTCCATATTAGGGGGAAGCATGTAATGATATGGTATTACCATGACAGTAATATGTTTTACTGATTTAAGCTAGTCACATCATGCAACTCAGTGAGGTTACTAGACTGTGCTATGCTTTGAGATGCAATACTGTAAATGAATCTCAAACCCAGACAAGCTAGTTGGACAGGAAGCAAAAATTATTCGACTGCAAGAACAGTGTCCTGTATAATTCAAGTAAACTCATTAATTACTTGGAAATGTTGAAACAGAGAAGGAGGAAGGTGTTCAAAGTGTAGCTCATAGTCAACTTTGGCTCCTACACGACGAAGCGTGGTGTAGAAGGTCTTGCACTCTTTCCCTATCCAAGGGCGTAGTTCATCTAGCACCTAGTTTGAAAAAGATAATAAGCAAACAGTAAAATTACTCTCGTAATGATTAAAAAAAAAAAAGTGAGTACATGGCTTTTATGATATTGGGTGGAATAGCCATTATTCTCAGTTATTCCTATTTGATTTGTAATGGTAATCTTATGCATTCATACTCATCATCACCTTCAGTGGTATATGACCCTCATGGTTGTCCTCCCATTTATTGTTTAATGTTCTGTTTCAATCAACCCCCCTCAGTTACATTGAACTGAGGTTTGATATATATATACAAACAATATATTCGATCAGTGATGGATTATGCAAGCCCTGCCTGGGCTTCAAACCTCACTGAGACTCATCACAACACCCTTCAAACCATACAGAACAGAGCCCTAAAGATAATCACAAGCTGCAGCTACCACACCTACAGACCACCTACACTATGAAACCAAAGTCCTCAAAATCAAGGATCACCTTGACATGAGAGGCACACAAACACTTGCTGCAGCCTCCACAAACCCACACCACCCACTACACTACATGGCACAACACCCACACATGCCAAGGAACATCAAAACAACACCCAGTACACGATACCATACACAAATACTATCATCTCTTACACCCTGCCCACCCCAAACCAATCTCCAGAAACACATCCATACTCAAATCACTCATCAATCTATCCAAACACTCAAAAACAACACTCAGCTGCATGCACAACCTCCTGACATCCACCCATCCGAATCCTCCCTTCCCCGTGAGGACAGAGTCCACCTGGCCAGGCTGCGGTGTGGCCACAACCCGGCCCTTCTGACATATCAGAAGAGGCTGGATGGAGCCATTGCGGATGCCTGTCCGGGATGCAACACAGCACCCCATTCTATTAAACATATTATTGAAGACTGCAACGCACACAACCACACTCGCCAACAACACAGCATACACTCTCTGAGGGCACTGTGGGAAAGCCCGGTTCAGGCCATGACCTTCCTCAGGAGCTCGGGGCTGCTCGGCCAGACAGCTTGAGGAACTTCAACAACAACATCGAACTGAATAATACCAGTCCCTTATAAAAAAAAAAAAAAAATTCTTACAGTATTTCTCCCTCAAGACAAACCTGATATGGAGAAACATGGACGTGAATGTTGATAAGTCGAGCTGCTAGAGACTTGAGGATAGTCGGTGTGGTGATCCAGGTGTTCATTCCCCCAGCGTGGCCCCCATCCAACCAGTACATGTGCTGCACCTGAGGATATTGTGCCCATATAAATCATCATTCTTCTTTCCACGGGTCTTCTTCCTGATAGGTCATCAATTGAGAGTGAATTTTGGAGACCTGCTGATTCCTCCAAACTATGTCAGGAAGTATATTACCTCGGAATACAATCAGTTTTTGAAGCATAATTTGGTGGAATAAGTAGCTCTTCAATTTACCCAATCTAACAACTTACACAATGCAAGAGATAAGTGATTTAGGTGTTAAAATTGGCTCATAATATATGAGGTGAACTATAATAGGCTTTTTTATTATTATTTTTTCACATGGTTGGGGTTAAACGAACAGACGCATGAGAGTTTAGAGATACAGAAAATATCAAAATGAAATAGATACATACCTTACTTACAAATGATTCAAGTAAATTTCGGTCATTAGCTGGAAGTGTTGATATAGTGTTAAACTCTGTTATGAGCTGGTTCAAAACAACACATCCTTTGCTGAAGCCAATCAAAGTCAAATTATAGTATTCCATTTCTGTGCTTCTCAATGAGATTTGTTCTAAATTTTTTGCTTCTTGGTGTGACTTGGACATAGTTGGCAGGCAGCTGTGTGATGTGTGTTGAGATATGAAATTTTTTGACTGGCATGTGTTATCACTGGGACATTTTCTTTCTGAGCCACTTCCCATTGTACTTGTAGCAACCTTTAATGCTTCTACTATCAAGGAGGCGAGGTAAGTGACAGCCTGGATATTTGGGCCATGGGTTGGAGCTCCTACACTGTTGCTTAAAACAAAGTTATCGTAACAACTGAATGTTTTCCTTTCCATTCTGAAAATTTATTTAGAGAAAACAGGATTAGGACTGATGTACATACACCTTTATTTCACATTATGTGTACCATTTATTATGATAAATATAATACTATACAGAGTTATATTTAAAGAATAAAGACTAATGTGACAGTTAAAGGGATTGTATAGTCACCTGCTAGGCTTAATAACGAGTATGTGATGTGATGGAAACTTTGTAGCCAGGAGCAGAGCTGTACTGGTGAGTGACCAAGCAACATAGTGTTTGTGGTCTCGGTGGGCTGACATCACCTCAGGATAATCCTGATAATGACACAGAATATTATATGATTCCAGTACAGTACTAAAGTGAAAAAGATAATTATTATTGGTAATCTAAAGGCTACCAATTATTCCTCCAAGCTATGCCAGTATATCAATACGAGTATTCTGCTTTGTGGCACAGTTTTGAAGGGATTATTAACTTCCTATTTTCTCTCAACTTACTCCCCTAAAGAGCTCAACATAGAATATATCTAGTACCTGTACATCACCCCCAAAGAAGGCAAGGACTGGAGAGGGCGATGACGAAAGATGTGGAGGAACATACACCACCTCATTACTGGAGCCCAAGGGTGTGACGACCGAACCAAGGCGAACAGTCTGTGCCATGGTACTGCTGCCTCTGTGTAAGCATAATAATAACAACGGTCGGTAAAAGTAGAGAAGTATTCCGTTCACTATACTGTACTGTGTATGTAAGTATCATTACCCACTATTTTGGACCATTCTAAGACACTTTTCATCTATGGTGTTTCTCTTGGAGATGCCCCGTTTTCGAAATAAATGAAAATTAGTCTGACCTAACCTGACCTGACCTAACCTAATCTAGACCACAGCAGACTACCGGGACCTAACCCGGGCAAACTACCGGGATATAACCGGTGTAAACTATCATAAAGTGCTCGGGGGAAAATTCCTGGGACCTAGCCGGATGTGGTAACACTGCGTGGCCCTAGCCAAGTACTTCTCTACTAATACCCAACGGTCATTCGGTAAAACTCTACTATACACCCACTCTGTTACGCTACTCCTGTACAACGGTCATTCGGTAAAACAGTTACTCTACTATAATCATTCTCTGCCATGGTACTGCTGCCTCTGTGTTACCATAATAACAACAGTATTTGGGTAAAACTCTATTATACGCCCTCTTTAATTATGGTTATGTATGGTCCAATAGTAGAGGTAAACTGAACCTTTATATTTTCACACTGATCTGAACCCTATAATTATCTCAGTGTGATGATGATGATAATAATAATAATAATTATAGTTGAACCCGTTATATTTTCGGTATTATTTCAGAAGCACTGTGTTCTTGGCTAGGACCGCGCAGTGTTACCACATCCGGCTAGGTCCCAGGAATTTGCCCCGGTCACTTTATGATAGTTTACACCGGTTATATCCCGGTAGTTTGCCCAGGTTAGGTTCTGGTAGTCTACTACGGTCTATAGTCTGTCCAGCCTAAGGTGGCAGAGAAGCCCTGCCTCTCTGGGACATTCCTGGATGTATCTGATTGGTAGATGATGGAAAGGGGACATTTATAGTCCTTTTGGTCACACCACGGGTCACACACATACACACATTGCATAGTGGTGCGTTAATCTCAGTGACCTGCAGCTTACACCTTCCTTCTTCCCTCCACTTCTCTCTCTCTCTCTTTCTCTCTCTCGTGTTCACGATTCATCCGCAACCTTTCCTTTTCTATATTCTATAATCTAATTACATTTTATCCCACATAAAAGTATAATCTAATGATATTTTATCCCACATATCATATACATAGATATATTTAGATTAATGGCATTAATTATATATTTTTTTTAATTCCATTTATTCAATATCTCATTAACAGTAGCATGCATCATAAGTTATTTCACTTTCTTTTTTCCTCATTTGTTACCTTCATCTAAGTTTCTCTCTTTTACTGCCTTAAGCCATATTCTGATCTGGTCCCTATAGGCGCCTGTCAACTTGCTGTGTCGGTTTGTTAATCCATTCACACACACACACACACACTACTCCCTGCCCAGTCCTGCTGCTTCGTTTGGCCATGGTTTTGAAAGATATTAACTTTTTTGTGTAAATAGTGAATTTGTGTGTGCGTTTTTTTCTATATTTTCGTTGCATAAAAACACACTCCCTTGTGCTTCCGAAAGATAGGTGAAATTAAATGTATAAAAAATGGTACTAAATGGATGAAGAAGCCTTGAAGTGTGCTTTCGAACAAGGGAAGTCACAAGGGTTACCCAGAGGTCTTCCAGATGACCTGTTTTGCTCTCACTGTCGCTCACTTTTTACTACACAATATGTGTTCTAATTAAGATATTACGTGCTCCAACTAAATAGTCACTGTGAATTTTGACTGTAAGCCTCACACATATCATTAAGATAATGAGTGAGTAATAACAGACATGAATAATGCTTAATTAGTAGAAATATTCATGAAAAAAGGAAGCACTCCTATTTTTCTCAGTGTGCTGAACACCTCTAGCCAATCAGGGAAGCGAAAGAGTACTTGACTTGCCTACTGCACCTGTAGGGCAGGGCTTCTCCGCCACCTTAGGCTGGACAGAGTATAGGTTAGGTTAGGTTAGGTCAGATCAGGTTAGGTCAGACTAATGTCCAAATTATGTTTGTAAAACAGGGCATATCTCGAAAATGGGGCATCTCCGAGAGAAACGCCATAGATGAAAAGTGTCTTAGAATGGTCCAAAATAGTGGGTAATGATACTAAAATATACAATATAGTGAACACAGGACTTCTATAAATCTACCATATTTTCACACTAATCTGAACCCTATACTTACCTCAGTGTGACCTTCCCTGGGGTTGACAGTGGGTAGAGTGTCTTTTTCTTTCCTGTCAAATAAAGGAGAGAACAACAACACAATGTCTGCAGCTGCTGTTGGTGAAGTGCCAATGTTTTCATCATGGTGGTTGTGACTTTCTAAAACATCCCTAATACCCTTATTTATAACCCTATACAACCTCCATAGACGATTTAAATTATATATGTTACATTAATTATACTATATTGATGGTGTAGGTTTATTTATTATGAGATTATTGATATTAAAATGGTTTGTTATATAAGTAAAGTGATGTAGGTAAGGGTGTGGTGTTGTGTTGATGAAAAGAGGAAGGAACTCATATAGAGAAGGACGTGACTATAATTTATTACCACTATACACCTCTAACACCACTACTACTACCCTTACAACACTCTAATCTGCCAGGTGAGTCCTAAATAAGATAGACAAGACCATAAATAAGGAGTTAAGGAGGTAAATAAAGGAATAATATGTGTATAGAAACAGATGACTGCTAACGCCTGCTGCTACTACTACCTGCTGCCACGAGTAGAAAGACATAATCATAATAATATAGTCTTTGTGAACCATAGAAGGGATTTAGGGGATAGTGGTGGCTGTGTAGAGGATGTATTATTATCATGTGAGTGTTTTAAGGTTGAAGTGTAGGTTATATATGGGTAGTAGTGAGGAGAAGAAATGAGAGGGCGGGTATGGAAGTGAACTCTCTGCTGCCTGCTTAGGAGGAAGACCGGTACTTTATATAAACACATTTATCTTGCATTAGTAGTGACCCAAAGGATGCTCATGCTACAGTTCTGATATATATTATAGATTTGTAACTCATGGGATTCAGCAGTTAGGTTGTTGCCGGCAACCTTTATGTATATAGTCACATGATCATATTCCAGGTTAGCTTCCAGGTTAGCTGTAAAACTTTAGGTATTATATGCAATGTAAGACCTGAAGACCAACACAAACTTATTTGCCATTAACCCCAAGAGAAGACAACATCTTCACTACATCGTAAATACGCGTTACAAGGTAATGTGTAGGTCGTGTCTGTGTGTAATGAGAGGCAGCAAGTGGTCTTTGGAATTATGACTGTTACACCTTTCTGTATTATTCCCACAAAGTCATTTACTTATCCTTTGCAAATATATTTGTTTTGATGGTATCAGGCCACAGCTGTTGTGCTGCCCTTATGTTTTCCTTCGAATCTATGAAATTAATTTTGGTAAATATTGCGATTATCTGCTTCCTCGATTTTCACACTTTCTGTCATCCGAAATCGCCCATTTCTTTTCCCTTTTTATTTAGGAGACTGTTATATTATGTGGAAATACGTAAAAACATGAATAACACTTGTATGTATTTACCTTTGTATGTATTTACTTTGAAATGGGAGCGCGGCTTACCTAGCGGGTTCCTGACTTCCCGCCACTGCGTGCAGTGTTGCCAGATATAGGCAAATTTTGTCCACACTTGGGAAATCGTATGAAGAATGTTCAATAATAGCCCAGTTGAGCGGGAAATTCAATAATTTAAAATTGATATAAATAGTTTTTTGATCGCCAGACGAAAAACCTGACCTGACCTAACCTAACCTAACCTAGACTGTGGCTACCTTCGGGACCTAACTTAATGTCCTTCGGGACCTTTAAAAATAAAATAGATCCTGTGGATAGGAGCTAAAAGTATCCCGATTGGGTGGGTTAGGTGTATTGTACACAACTGCCTGCTGGACCTTCCGTAATTTTGCCAAGGGGATCTGGTAACACTGTCCGCCCGACCTCAGTTCGTCCCTCCGCTACAGAAATGTCGTATCTTAAAATTGAAATATCTAGCAAAGAATACATTTCCACAATGTATAATAATAATTATAAGATAATTCCACTGAGTATTGATAAAGGTAACCGAACCCTACCTAACCCAACCTATCTTAACCAGTAGTTCGCCGGTGCAGATAATCGCAATATTAGCTTTAATTTTAAATAATGAACAGACTTGAAGGTATGTCTTAATTTGAAAGTTTCTTTGTAGCTGTGACTGTACTGCGACTAATTATCTGTTGACTTGTATTTCAGAATGTCTGGGAAGGTAAAACATCGCACTGCCGCCAATACTGCGGAAGCTGCAACTGTTACTGTTAATGAGAAAATTTTGAAAGAGTGCCATAACCTCTATACTGATGCTGATAATGGTAAGTCATGTGGTAACTTTTCTTACTCTGATATCGTTTGCAACCTAACCTCATGCTATGCATGAGGAATTGTACAATTGCTGAGAAAAAGTTTACAAACTGTATGAGATTTAGAGCATCCGGCAAATAATGTGAAGTGTTGTAAAGTTATGTAAGAGGAGCTTGAGAAAATTAGAAGTATCACAGAAACTGATATTGAGTAGCATAGACTTAAACATTCTAAGAGGTGGCTTTTTCAATGCACAATATGTGGGAAATAAGATATGTGATATTTGTGATTTGATTAATAATGGTCATTTTGATATCCTGGCGTTGGCAGAGACACGGCTGAGTAGTTATGATAATGCTAAGATTCGAGAAATGACACCTGTGGCTCATACTTTCTTGCATGTACCAAGAATATTTAAAGATTTTTTTTAGAGATTTTCAAGTAATGTCCAGAGTAGTGAAAATTGCATGATTTTAAAGAAAAGATGGAAAACACATTTGTTGGCTGAGTGTTGTGACATGGATGATATGAGCATTAGAAGTGATTATAGTGTTTAATAATATTGAGGGAGGCCCTGCGGAGCACCATCTGCTGGTGGAGCGGGGCCTAGAATATCTTCCAAACAAGTAAACAAGTAAGCAAGTACATGTAAGTAAATACAGGTGTACAGAAACTTTTGTTACTTAGGGGTCTGAAGGATACAAAGATGAATGCTCTATTCACTGTTGTATAGATCTACAGTATATCCACTCATTTATGTCTTCAAACACAGGAAATACCCTTCATAACCCATGCATAGCAAATATTGATGAATAGATAAAAGTGCAGGTGCAGTTATGTGATACATCTCTAGCACATAGCAACTTTATTCACAGGTTTGGTTACAATTGGTGAGAGTCTCGGTCTAAAGCTTCTTCCGCCAAGAAAAAAGATTAATGTGATGTTGATGGGTAATCACTCTGCTGGCAAGAGTTCCTTCATAAACTGGTAAGTAGACACCATATCATGAGCTTCTCATATACTTTATTTTCATTGGATATAGCAAAGTTTCCCTTTCAAAAGCTGTCCCAGGAAGTAAGAGGGAAGCATCATCAACCAATATCCAAGTACAGTATCTGTATGAAAATCTGTATTCAAGGTTCTTTTCTCTTCCTCTTGCATTGTGAGTATCTTACTTCCAGTCTTACTGTGTCCAGTATTCGGTAGCTAAATCATTCTTCATTGACACTCCTTCAGTCTTAGGTCAGTTGCCTTCAAGTTGTCAATTATCCCAATTTACTTGGTCAACCTATAAACCCCATAAGGGAGTATTGCCTGTAATGATATGGACAATACTTTGAGAGTTTTGGCACCCCTTTGGCCCAAATATGAATCAGTCATTCAACCTATAAAGCTTGCCATTGCTCCTCTCTATGTCTTCTTTAGAATATGACCATAACTCAGTGTCATTATTAATTCTTTCTAATTAGTTGAGCTGAAAGTCATTTATAACCCGTTCAAAACATGTCGCAGATTCACCATTAGCTGTTAGACCTTGTGAAGGGGTCTATGGATCATTGAATGAATTGACCTCGCCCTAAGAATTTTGTCGTAGGGTAACTCAACATAAATATCTTTCTGTATGTTATCTCTCCATAAAGAAATTATAAGGATCAGTTACAGCACACTTTATCTCGACCCCATTATGTTTTTCCTATGCCCTCCACATATCTGATACTTCACTAGAAGACTGTGATATCCAACTCTGACCTTTGCTATGTTCTTGACACTTCCTTTGTTGTAGAATCCCTCAACACATTCTGCCCTTCTGTATATGTTCCCACTATTATGTTGTTACATTTAATAATTCCTTAACATTCTGCCATCAAAGGATTATGTCTCCATATTTGAGTTTGCATACAGTTACATCACAAATATTGATGACTTGAAAGCTATAATTGTAAGGAATGCCACCATGTTGTTGCATAGATTACACACAGGGCTGAATTCCTCATCAAATCTAAAGAACTTGGGTTAGGTAGAGGTTTACATCATGGGTGATATTTCCTACAAAATGATCTTAAACTCTCCTTAAATCTCATTAAAGAAAATTACAGCACTGTTATCCTTCCATCACATGTGCTTCCAACTTCATACATACCTCTTTTTCTTGTAAACTGAAGGGAGTTCTTCCATGTTATCTACTCAAGAGCCCTCTGGGAATGCCCATTAGGAGTCATAAGGTATTTTAGGGTTCATTTTATGTCTTAATCATTGTAGTGTACAGTATTGTACTTAATTATTAGAATACTGTAGTACCAGTTGAAAGGTGTGTGTAAGAGATGAGTGTAAGTTGGATAGAATGACAAATATTGGTAGAGGACTGATAACTTAAGAGACAGTTTGTTCATGGCCACTTCTTTTGGGATTATAAACAAGTAGATAGGGGGAGCTTGCTCAAATGAAAAGAAAGTAAATTTTACCTTCTCTCTGTCAACAGAATTTATACAGATACATACCATATTGTTTTTATTAAAGATGGGCTTATATTTTAGTTTATGTGACCTCCAGTAGGTGACTGTTTTCTTGCTGCTAAACACCGGTATAAATGATTAAAAAAATTACTGCTGAAATCAAGGTGTATTTTTGTTTTAAATTTAGGCACAGCACAACATGATGTTATCTTTCGTGGGCTGTCAGGTTTGTCAATAATTCTTTTTTATCGTTAAAATGAGTGGAGTAGATCAATCAGGGAGGTTGTTGGTTTGGTGTGGAAGATAAGAAGAGTACTAGGTAGCTTATAATACATGGATAAGGGAGCAGTGGCTGGCCAGAACTGGGAATACCCAAGGTTAACCTTTAATGTCCCCTTCCTCCCCTCCCGCCCTCTCCACCCTCAGTCCCACAGTTTCTTACTTTTTCTTTACTTCCTTTTGTCTATTGTCATCTGAGTCTGTGGGTCATCTTACAGCCTTCTTAAGAAATGCATACAGTAGAACATAAAACTTTTAATTTTGTAAAAATTACCTTGTACTGTACTTGCAAGCCTAAGCATTTTTTTTTATTTTTTTTATTGCTCCATTACTCTCCAAAGAACCTTTGGTTCTGTTGATACAATATTAAATTAACTCTTTTGTGATGTTTGATTTCCATTTTCCTTTTATCAAGGGTCAGGAATATACTGTATTGTACAATTTTTTCAAGCACTTCTTAAAGAAGACAATCAAAATTTGTCCAGTATCACAGATTTGTAGATAATGATAGTACAGTATTAAGAGATAAGTTGTTGTTGTTCCTGCTCGGTAACCCGGTGTGGGAGCAGGTGTGAGCAAAGTCGGGGTATCCCAATGTGATGTAGCTAAACATCCGGCACAGCTGGTATGTGGGTGAGGAAGCCTGGTCTGGTGATGTTATTTCGGCTGGGCCAGGCCATGATAGGAGCATCCAGAAGTCCTCGATTATTTCTGCTCTGAATATATGCCTCCCTCATTTCTATGTATCGGAGGACTCCTGCCTATGTCTTCACTGCTGACTATACCCATCTATATCTCTATTAGTCTGTTACATTACTGGAATATGCATTTGATGTTCTTCTATGGAGGTGTAGAGGGCCTGAATGTTGGATCCACATTAATAGATTCCTTCAAATTGCACCTAAGTAAAAGATGGTTAATTATTTATGACTACATTATTGTGTGTTCGAAACACTGAAAACTGTAGAGCAGTGGAACTTACAGGAGCAGTGAAACACGAACTGAATCTCTATGTTCATGTATGAGTAAAGATATTTTTGGAATATTATGTAACTCTGACATATGGAAATTAGTGGTTACAACATTGTGGAGGTTTATCAAGTACCAACACACCTGCCAGCTGTTGGTGTGTGATAATGGTGTGTGTGTGTGTGTGGCTCTCTTCTCATTATTCTACCACCTCCTTTCCATCATTTCCCCCTTTGCTAGAACATCTCTCACTATTCTATGACTGTTTCTCCCTTACTAGCCCTTCTGCCTCTTCTCTCATTGCTTTGCCATTTCCATCACTATTCTTCCACCCCCTCTGACACCTCCATCACAGATATAATTGGTGTGTGTGTGTGTGTGTGTGTGTGTGTGTGTGTGTGTGTGTACAGGCATGGAGGCGGATGTACTGATAACATACTCAGCCTCGTTAGTAGCCTTTGATAAAAAGTACCTGTGGGCCCCCTCATTATATAGTGCTAGTCCCCTCACCCCTCTCTCTTTCTGCCTTCCTTTATCATTCTGTCCTTTCACTCTTTTTGTCTTGTCAGTTGTTTTTCTTTTTGCGATATACAGTAATTAGGCAATATATCTCCCTTTCTATTATACTGCACTTTCGTCAGTCTTCAAAATGCTTTATGTTAGATAACTCTTATCAGTGCCCAATTATTTGCAACGCCTCACCTTCTCACTCTCCTTCCCCCCACCTGCCCATCCTCTGCTCATTATAACCCCAACAACATATATCTTAAAGTCAGCCTGTAGTGTCAAGAAAAGGGGCTACTGATTCTTCCAACACCATGCTACAAAACAGACAAATTCCATACTCCAGTGTTGAAGTAGTAAAAATATTGGCATGGGTTTGGTGGAATAATGATCCCTCCATTTAGTCCACAAAAGAATTTCCCCCCAATAAAGTGTAGAGAAAATGTATTACATAACCCACTGTTATGTAATAAATTAATTCCAGACATATCACTTCACAATTTTATATATGGACAGTCTGTTTGTTTATTCGATCTATCAATCGCTTCATGATATATCAGAAAACATCAGCTTACATAACTAACTAACGGTAAATGATAATGGCATACGACAGACAGGAACTTTACATCCCGTTTGTTGTCTCGTGTGGTGACGCCGCGGACAATTTTTCCCCCAGGGAACTCTGGGTTTGTCATGTGTATCCAAGGTCAGGAAAAGTACAGTTGTGGGCGATACTTTCTTTGTGTTTGTGTGTATTTGTGTAAAATCCTGGCCCAAACATTGATCTGTTAAGAGCATGCGATATATTCCAAGCAAATATATTAGTGCAATCAAAATTAGCCTAACTATTAGAGGGACAAACAAATTTTATTGTTATCCAAGGGAGGGAGGATAGTGATGTACTAACTGACACATGCCCGCTATACTCCGCCCGTTCACATGTTTCCTTTCTTTATACTCGGTCGTCTCGATACCACTGCCGGCTACCCTCTGTACTCGGTTTTGTTAGGTTTTAGGCTCGGTTAGATTTGCGCCCGTCTTCCTCTGCCTGTCACGTCGTTGTCACGGTATCAGGTGGCGGGCTGGCGGCGTCACTGGGAGAGTTTGCTTACGGTACTGCTGGCTCTTGCTGATAACACTGCTCACATTCGTAGCCTTATAAATAAATGTATACAGTACAGTAACAACACATTGTGATGATTATTATACACCCTTTGCCACAGTGACTGGTAACTGCAATGGCTGTGTTAATAGTAGTAATAGTTGTAATTTTTGCAGTACTTTTATAACTAAACGGAAAGTAACCCTTCCAACAAGTGAACGGAGGGTCTAAATTCGCTTAACTTTTGGTCTCCCGAGTAGGCTACACGCTGTAAGAAGAGTGGGAGAGTGTGTGAGCTTCCTTCAGTAATATGCAGTATATCTTTCCTCTCCCTCCCCCTCCCCCCTACCCTTGATGCCGTCATAATACATTCATTATTGCCACTGTGATTGTAGTACTCCGATAGTTGGCTGCAAGGACTTCTGCACCGAACCACGAGGTCTCTCTCTCTCTCTCTCTGAACCAGAACGTGCTAGCGTGGGTGTGAGGGAGGTAAGGACAGCACATGAGAAAGAGGGGGGAGGGGACTCTGGGAAAGCAGAAGTTGAGAAAGAAAACATAGATCGGGAACTTGGGGAGGAATCGAGTGGGAAGGGGAATGAGGAGAGAGGTTGGTATTTGGACAGGAAAAAGGTGGGGGTGGGGCGGTATGAATAGGGAGAAGAGAGGAATGATAAGACGAGGGGAAAATGAGAAAATTGCCAAAGAGGAGTACAGACATGTACGGGAATAATTATTATGCTTTACTACATGTAAGGTTCTGAGGGAGCGAATTGGAGGGAGGTTGAAGGAAGGAGTTATGGTGGTGGTAATCCGGCCTGTTGTCCGCCTTATTTCCTGCCCCTAATTCCCGGTTCCACGAAGGGCACATGTAGGACTTGTGTGACCCTTGTGACATGTGGTTTTGGCGGTGAAGGTGCATATGTCGATCGGGTTATGGTGGTGTTGAAGTTGTTATGGTGATGTCATGATGTACTGCTGGTGTTACTGGGGCTGTGTAATAGGGCTGGTGTAAAAATTGTGTGTATGTGTGCGTTGAAGGACGCCGCAACGCTCCAACAAGCCAAGCTTTTTGAGACTGCTGCGTTCCTCCGGCTTGAATGACTGGCTTGTTTTACCTCCCGTCGAGCGAGAATCCCGTGGTGTGTGGTGGGTTGACTTGTGTGAGTGGGTGGGTGGACCAGTGAGAAAGGAGAGGCAGTCAGGGAGAGAGAGAGAGGAGGAACAGCAAGCCTCTTCCTTCTTGTTTGGTAACCAGCATGAGTAAGTTGGAACCCAAATCCCTTAGGCTTAGTAGTAAAAAGTTAGCTAAGAATTTGTGGTGTGGTGTACTATAGGTTAACCAAAGAGAGAGAGGATGGAGGAGCACCAGTTTCGCACCTTTCTCCTCTTACTTGAGTACCCAGAGAAAAGAGAAATGCATAATTTGTGGCCACTGTGGTACAGAGTGAGTGATACTCCCGTGATATATAGGGTACTGTACAAACGTGGTGAAGATGGCAGATTCAAGGAAGAACATCTTAATTAAGCCAATCGCTGCTGCATGTTCTCTGTGGTCCTGTGTAGTATTGAATTTTTTTCGTACTGGGGGAAAGAAAGAACGGAAGTAAGCGGGTAAGGCAGAGAGGGAAAGAAATTATAAGATAAGAAAGGGAAATATCGAGGCATTTGTGTAGTAACCCTCAGAGAAAATGATATTAACACGTGCGAATCACAAGCGCAGTGTAGTGTAGTTCCCTCAGTGATAATACAGTGAATCTTTCGTATGATGTGTTGGCAAGTCTGTATATTTCAACCTTTGAACGAGGCGACGGTTACATATGGTTGGAACGACGGCAGAGCATGTTGAGATTACTCGTGTAGTGCTAGAGGATTTCTCGTAAGACAGTTGTGTATGTGTGTGAAACATTGGTATTACTTAAAGTTAACCCGAAAGTGACTCTTCTTACAAGTATACAGATGTTCGAGATTTATTCCGTCGGTTTTGTACTCCGGAAGGTTTAGGGAAAGAAAATGCTATAGTCAAATGAGGGAGGTTGGGTGGGTGGATGGAGAGTTGCGACCAGCAGCAGCACGTGATTTGGTGAGGCTTGGGTGGATATGTGTCTACTCCCCCCCCCCTCCCCTCCTCTTACCGACTCGAGCCCTCGTTCCCGTACCCCTCATCCTATCATCCCCCTCTCCCATCTCTCTCTGGTACCTCATTCCTATCATCCCTTCTCCCATCTCTACCTCATACCACATTCCTATTATCTTTCCTCCCTTTCTTCCCCTTCTAACTCTCCCCTCCTCCTCCTCCAAACTCCTTCCCCCTTGAGAGAGAGAGAGAGAGAGAGAGAGAAACTGACACCTGAGGGAGTGGGGTGATGGGGTGAACAAGTGAGAATGGAATGGGTGCCAGCAGTAGTGAGACCATCAGACTAGGTTGTTGTCATGTGGTTACCCTTGCCGCGATGCCCACCAAACAGCCAGTCAGTCAGTCCATTACTATCAGTCGGTTTTATGCCATGTGTACATTCCTCCATTTCGACTTCACTTCCTTATCTGAGGCATTTTCTCCATCCACTAAACATATTATTATTATTATTATTATTATTATTATTATTATTATTATTATTATTATTATTATGTGTGGTGAAATTTAAGGCTTGGATAACGCCCCTAAAATATTTCCCTCGAACTTACCATCACTACATGACATGAAGAGGATGAGTGTGTCATTTGATCTCCTCCTGGACCTCACTTACACCTCTCCTCGAATACTTAGGTGCTTATCTTTCCCCTCAGTGTCCAGCAGGCTCCCCTCACACTCCCTGTCTTTCTCCCTCAAGTGTTTACCAGTCTCTCTCTCTCTTTCTCTCTCGTAATGTGCGTAAACGGACAAGCGAAAGTAAAACAAAAGGATCACAAACTGGGCACAAAAGTACACATCAGTCCCATGTTGATGTAATTCAAGTTATTTCCTTCTTGTATTTTTCACACTCTTACTCTTCTCTCTCCTTTCCTCCAATTCCTCTGTCATTATGAATTTTTCCCACCTTCCTCTCGCAGCATTCTCTCGCAGGGCTTTCTCTCCCTTCTCCCCCCTCCCCCTCCTGTTTGTACCCTCCCCTCCATGGCGCCCCTTATCACTCCCCCCCCCCCCTCTCTCTCTCTCTCTCTCTCTCTCTCTCTCTCTCTCTCTCTATATATATATATATATATATATATATATATATATATATATATATATATATATATATATATATATATATATATATATATATATATATATATATATATAGTACCCACCTTTCCCTCTGCCTCTTCCCTCCTTTAATCTTTCTCTTCCCTTTACCCTCCTTAATTAATCTTTCTTCTCTCATGCCCTTTCTCTCTCTTCTTTTTCCCCTCTCCATCTTTCTCTTCCTTCTCCCCTCTCCATCTTTCTCTTCCTTCTTCCATCCCTCTCTATTTTTTTCCTCCCTCTCCCCTTCTCTTTCTCCCAGTCCCTTCCCATATCTTTGTACCCTTCTTCCTTTCCTTTACAACATGCCTGCCTGCCTTCCTTCCTTTCCCCCACCCCTATCCCCACCCCATTCCTTCCCTATGTCATTCATCTCTGAAGGAACTTTGTATAGGCATCTATGCTATACTGTAGGCTACATGAATTTAATATTACAGTACCTGAAAAGTACATCTCCTGTAGAATATTTCAGCTGTATTTAAGGTTTGTTTTAAGTTATGTGTGTACTGTATTCCCTTTACCATGCTGTACATCTTCTCTCAATACAAAACTCAGCTCCAGTCTCTTTGCAAAAATATCTCTCCTGGTTCACCAACAACTATTGTCTTGTTTCTAGTTTCTACATCTCTATCAGCATCTACCCACCTCTTGTACTCCATTTTGCATTCCCCTAAAAGTCTGTCCCTGACATACTAATCACAGACCCACCACTCCCCAGGTATGTCGAGGAACACGTGCAGCGGACGGGCGTGGCCATTGAGACTCAGGGATTCAGCTTTGTCACCAGCGGCAGGAAGAGGGAGAGTCTTACAGTGGGTACATTATATCACTCTCACACTCCTTCCCTTCCCTTCCCTTCCCACTCCTTGTATTCTTTCTTTCTCTCTCTCTCAGTATCGTGCTGGAATCTGATGCCAAAGAAGATTTCTCACTTGAAGGAAAGCAATCCTAATATTTAGAGTTTATTAGCTATACCAATAAGCCCATACATAGTGGCTCTCATCTTAGATAATGCACTTGGACTAATGATAGGCAGTTTAAAATGTCACAGGAATAAGTAATACTGTAACCTAATTGTCCAGTGCATTGATGCGATACACTGTACAGTATCTGATATGTGAATATGGACCTGAGAGTTATCTTTTTCTTCCCTTTCATTTTATTTATTTTATCCCAATTCAGTCACTCAGTAGCAAATATTGGAACTTGCAAATAGGCATGTTTTGTTGAGCTGCCTTGAATATGCAGGTAGGGCTATTATTAGAAATACTGTACAGTGTAAATATGTTATAGGTACTATATTGTGTCCTCAGTTTAGAAGGCTAGTTATGTACTGTACATAAGTAGGTAAATGTGTATGCATAGTTACCGGTATGTCTTGTATAATATTCCATGTAAAATTGAAATACATCCTTAGTTTTGAGAGAAGCAGTGATATTTTGTATCTTCTTCTTGGTGTGAAATCAACCTCTGCTAGATAATGCTTCACACTTCCTAGTATGCTATGAAATATATTAATATCGCATCTCTTTTTCTTACTTTATGCTATAAAATATATTGATACAGTATCACATATCTTTTTGATATTTTGTTCTGTGGAATATCATGGGGAAGTCCTTAGCCAGTCCCAAACAGACAGATATACCAGTGCCAATACTTGTGGTTTGGGATGTATTCCTGATGTCTTGTTAAGAGGCCCATGTTGCTGTCTGAGGATTAGAGCCACTGATTCCTCCATATTATACCAAGAAATATGTTACCTCAGCATAACATATATACAGTAATTTGTTTCCTAGCATAGTTAGGAGGATTCAGTAACTTTGAATATACAGACTACATCACAGGTACAGTCTCGGTCTGGAGTAAGTATCCACCCACTCCCAGTCAACCCAGACATGTGGCACCATCACAACCAGGGATACGAGGGATGAAGCAGAGCAAGACTCATCAACCAGAGTTGAATCAGTGAAACACTGTCTTCTCTCCTCCTTCTCACTGGCTCAAGTAACTGATTTGACTCAGGTTGACGAGTCTTGCCCTGCTTCACCCCTTGTATCCACGATAGTGATGGTGCCACATGTCTGGGTTGGCTGGGAGTGGGTGGATACTTACTCCAGGTCGAGACTGTACATTCAGAGGCAGATTTCATAGGCAGTTTTGTTTGATTGCTTCTCCCCAGCCACACATTTTGATCCCTTTTGTCATCAACCATTTCATTGTTTTAGTATTCCTGATCCCAGATTGATAATGTTTTTGCTTGTTGTCAACAGGGCAATGCCACCCTTCACCTGTACCCTCACTTCAAGACTCTGCAGGAGATTGAGGGTAAGTACATTAAAGTATTTTGCAAGCATTTTACTTTTAATTTCATACTGTATTGTATATTGTTTTGTGCATGCTGTATACAGTTTACCAAATATTTATAAGAAAGGAACCGTATGTCAGAAAGTTTTTAAATATTAATAGTGTGCAAAAATCATACATAAACATGACTCCTTCTATAGCATTTGGTATATATATATATATATAGATATATCCACGGTCGATATTATTACCCTGCTTTTAATTGGCTAATGTCTACCTCTTAAATTATGGATAGCACACTTTAACCAAGCTTTTTTTTTTTTTTTTTTGACCCATTACAACCCACTGCCCCTTCCCACTTCATCCCATTTTTCTTTTTCTCATCCATCCCACATCATCACCTCATTCACTGCCATTTCTCATCTTCTTCATTCTTCACCCTTAATGTTGGATAGTAAGCAGGACCTAATGTATGTTTGATATCAAAATACATACAGTCGTTAGTTTTTGTGGTTTTGTTTTTGTGTAGTGGTGTGAGGTATTATCTAGCGTGTTTCCTGTCTGTCTGAGTCCGGTGCACGTGCGCGGATGTGTCAGCTGCTCTCTATCTAGGTTTTTCTCCCACTGATACTGGAGATTCTTTATGTATATAGTGAAAAAACAAACCAGTTTTATGTACGGTATACCCTAATTATTGTACACCGTGGATTGGAATATCAGATATATATATATAATATTTTGTGTAAAGAATCCATAACTCTGTAAAACAAAAGGGCTTCAAGAAAATTTTTGTTGGGATATAATAATATTTCGGCACCTGTATACGGAAATATGGAAATGGTGAACCTGAGTATTGATGATGATGATATGAAATTATTACCCCAGTGAGGACAAATCAGTGAAATGCCAACATATGCATAAGTGAAGCCATGGTGCTGTATGTGGGAAATTATGTGGAATGAGGATTTCCTGTACTGTACTTTACATGTTGTGGCTATACTGTAAATAGTTTCAGGCATTTGCATTATTCTAACGACCACCAGCCACATATATTTTTTCATTGTCATAGGGGAGTGCTTCAGTCGTCCTCCAAAGGTTTAAAACTATTTTGAGGAGCACCAAAAGATTAATTAACTTCTAGTGCTTTCTACTTATCCTGGCAAAAATGTGCCAATTCTCTTAAGTAATATGACCTCAGATACCCTTTTTTTCGGGTACATTTCAGAGGTTGTATAGTGTAGAAAAGCACCTAGCTGTGTAAAATTTGATGTAATTTGTCTTGGATTGTATTACATTTACCTCAAAAGCTAAGAAATACAATGAGGGAGGCAATACACTTTTGACAGGTAAAAAAGAAGTGAAAGCATCATAATAATAATCTGACCTAATAGTATGATTATATTACCATATATTGTAAATAAGAGTTGTAGACAGAGACTTCCAACAACAACTTCCATGCTATTTTCAAGTACATAAAGTCTTTGCAAATCAAGGAAATGCGCCGACATTTTCCAAATATGGGCATAGAGTGCAGCTGAGAATGTGATTGGCTGCTGTCTCAACTCCTTTGTCTTAAAATTTACATACATATATTAACCAGTGTTTAGTCTCTTTTGTCAAAGCATTCTTGCTAGTACTATTTAATAGATTGTAATACAGCACTGTGTAAAGGCCTTTTAATTGTACTAAGAATAAGTACTGTAGTACATTATTACATCAGTATCATTACATACTTGTACATGTATGTTAGTGAGGAGTGGCCGTCTGTCATTGGCTGAGGCACCATGAACTTTTCCGGTGGCTAGTTATGCATTTTCTGATGGATAATTTACATTGTATTGTAAGTATATATATCATGGTAAGTGTTATAAATGTTATGTATGTATGATCCTCATGTAGAACATTGTCGGAATGTGGTTTAACTACACTATATAAATACATTAGAATAATTATTGTTTGGAGTGTGTAACGTGAGAGCATGTGTGCTCGGGGAGATAAGGCCCCAACACTGGAAGCGTCGCCTGCGTGGGGAGTGGTATATCCTCTCTCCTCACACCCATATTCAACCAGATCTGCCTCAGCTCTCCTCACACCAACACAAGCCAGCACCCAGTGAGGTTTCTTACCTGGTGTGACGAAGCTGTCTCTCCAGTCATGGCCTACTTTACTACATTCATCCCAGAAGCACAGTTCATGGGGTTCTGTCTGGGCAGATTGACTTGGAGTGCTTATTACAATCTGCCTCAGGTATTTTTGTGTATTTTGAGTTTAGATATTCTCTTTCTTTGAACACATGCTAGCATGCAAGTTGCAAGTTCCTGTATCCAGATCTACAGATTTGTAAAAGACTGAACTGTGGAAACTTAACCAAACAAATTGTGTTAATTTTAGTCATAATGCACAATACATCAGTGTTTTTAAAATAATGTTAGTAGTTACACTTCTAATTCCCTGATCCAGGTACAAGAGTGCTTGGAAGCAACGTGTAAAGAATGATCACCAAGATAATTGTGTTTGGAACGTCTCTTCTTTGGGCTCCTAGCGAGATTTAACAGCGAGCTGCCCAATGAAGGGCTGTTCTCAACACATTCCTTCTACAGTACAGGCAGAAATCCTATGCACCAATTGCCAACTTGTACAGAGGGTATCAAGATGTCTCAAAATAAAAGAAGAGGAGACCAAAGTCATCTGATTCACTTTTCTTTCTCATAATCTTTCATTCATACATTTAGTTGTGCCATACTTTAAGTTTTCCTTAGCTCTCCCACAGATTTACTCTGAAGTCACAGCTAACATTTATGACAGTTTTCCCAGACTACATAAATTATGGACTTTTTCCTGTTGAAAAGCAAGATTATTGCTTTTATATTGTACTATGTAATAATGTACTAGGACTATTGCTAGCTGAATTAAAAGACTACAGAATCCCTTTCATGTAGGAGTTAGAATGAAAACTAAAGATAGTTGTCTTTTCCAGGAGTTGTGGATTACCTGAACACTGAAATAAGTACATCAAAGCAGAAGAAGTTCAGTCTGGTAACATTCATTGACACTCCTGGCTTGGTAGATGGTGATATGAAGTACCCCTTCGATGTCAACCAATCTATACTTTGGCTCGGTAAGTTAGATTTAATTTATTAGCTGTTAGAATCTGCTAGTTACAGAATGTGATATTATTTGTTAATTACAATAAGCATTCTTTATTACCCTTTACGAAAATTGAACCATACCTACCCAGCTATATTGCTTTAGCTTCTTTTAGGAAAATGCTGAAAGAAAAAAAATTTTGAGTTTTTATATTGATTACTGGTTATGATTTTATTAGTTACTTATGCAGAGCTGCTGAGCTGTCGAACTTCACCATCTCTGTCTTTCATATTTCCTTCCCTGGTAGGAATCAGTACAGCACCATCATTATACTTTTCACTGCCCAGCACTCAGTTTTAATCCTCGAGCTTTCTTTTCCCTGGCAGGTGACCTCTGTGACCTGATCTTCGTCTTCTTCGACCCCATTGGGCAGGCGTTATGCAAGCGTACTCTGAACATCGTAGAGCAGCTGAATGAGAGTCACCCAGAACGCATCCGTTTCTACCTCTCTAAGGCTGATGAAGCAGGCCACGAGAGTGATCGCCAGAGGTACCACACATCATTTAAAGAAACTAAATCTTGCAAGCAAATTGGAGGCTAGTGATTCCTCCAAAACATGCCGAGGAAAAGATCACCGATGCTGTTTAGTCTTGATGGGATGGATTGAAGGAATCACGAGTATCCAGTTTCCTAGTGTGTTTTCACCAATTTGTGTGTAAACATTTCTGTGTCCCATGAGTAATATATTAATTGAGCATGGCTTTAGAAGTAGCATTTCAACTAAGGAGTCTTTATGATAACGTAATTTATTTTATAAAGACTCTCATGGATGCAGAGAGTTAATCAGTCCACACATATTGCTACAAGCCATGTTGGTTATATTAATAAAATAGATATATTGTTTTGATTGCACCTCATTGTTAAAATTAGCATCTTATCAAGTGGATTTAGGAGAAAAAATGTTTGAGGAAGAAGAATGGTTTAGAATAAGAAATGTTTGAGATACTGTTAGTTGAATTATGAGAAGATGAGAGGTAGGTTGAAATCTGGGAGGACAGGAGGTGAGGGCCAAGGGTTGAAAATCAGGATGATATGAGAAGGGTTACACAACAGAAAAATGGGGAAGTTAATTAAAAACTGGAAAGGAAAAAAATTGGTTGAAGACAGCAGGAGAAACTTAAGACTGAAATGGCATTTCTCTAAGTGGTGTATTGGGATTTCCGAAAGAGTAATACAACTGCTGCATTAATATAGTATTTTCCCAATATATCTGTATTTTCCTAGAACAGTGAGGGATTTCCTACAACATTATAAGATTTGTTGCATTTGTCCAAGGATAATGTACAAGGGTGAGTTTCCCTTTGACACTTGGCAAGATCTGTGCAAGTCAAGGGAAATTGCCTTATTATAAATCCTCAACCATTGTTTGAGGGTTACTGATGCACTTAATATCATGTATGGTCATCATAATATTTATTTTAGTTTATATAATGAGGAATGCCTAGGTTTGTAATTGGTCTCTCTTCAACAGAGTGATGATGCAAATTGTGCAAGAGCTTTGTAAACGTCCTGGCTTAAACAAAACTGGATTTGAAATGCCTACTATATACATTTCCAACCCTAGTAAGGTAATAGTATGATATACAGTTGCTTCAGATAAAAATGTCACAGTATATGGGGGTGTACTGGTTGTTAGAATGAGTAATAATATCTTTAGTTTCTTTGGTCATTGTTCTAATCATTTGCTTCTCGTTCCATTTTGTTTTGAGCGGATTGTCCTCCAACTTTAATTTTTTGCACTTCGGTGTTCAGTACTGAAATTTAATCTTATAGAAAATTTACTCAGTTTCTCTACATTTTACACCATCATATGTTGAAAATTTATTAAAGCCTAATATTTTCCTTCAACAGCCAAGTAGATGTGTGAACCAAATTGAAGAGGTATGTAAGGATATAGAGAAGACCATCAACCAAACCATCCAAAACACACTCAACCAACTAGAGCGTGACTGCGAGCAGATTTCGACCCTGGTGGACAATACCATCAGAGCTGATAACATGGCCAGATCTCACAACTTCAAGGCTAAGGTACAATAGTTACAACTTAAGCTTTTGGCATCAGTGCACCAGGGTCTCATCCTGTGTAACAGCTGCTTGAAACAGGGATGCCCTTGGTGATCAATATATATTTTTATTCATCTGGGTCTGCAAGAACAAATGATATTGGCTTCATTTCATGTATGAAGAGCACATGCATTAGTACCCTACTTGTAGTTTCATGTAAAAAAAGTTTTTTTCCTTCCAGCTTAAAGGAATGGGCTTCTCACTATTTGGATTCCTGCTGCCAGTTGCCCTCATATTTACTCTTCTTGTGGCCTCAGCTCCTCGTCATATACTCAACAACCTTATAGGAGAGGACATGGCAGTGGCAATGGTTTCATTCATGGTAAGTGTCTGTGGAGCGAACAGTACCGGGTTGGAGTCTCAGCTAACTGGGTTGATTCTGAATTTGAGTAAACCATAATATTAATTGTGCAAGCTGTTTAAACCTTTTGTTTGGTCATCATTTTTGTTCATGTATTGTACTGGTAGTCTTTAGTTACTGTTTATTTCCATGTCAGCCTCTAAATGTTTGGTTTGGTATTACTGAATCTTTTAAGTTTTCCTTATTTTTATATTTTCAGGTCCCAATAACGGCATTATGGGAGAATGTAGAAGATGAAAACCAGTTGGCAATCCTTGCAATGGTGCTGGTGGCCTCTGGACTTTGCCTGATCATCTCCAGAATCATCAACAAGAGTAAACCTACCCTTCAAAGGCGGTCCAAGAAGATCCTCATCGAGAAACAGGAGTACGTCAACTCTCACGTCAAAGCTCAAAAAGTAAGTACTAACTGAGTGTTTTTTCCCATATGGAAGGCACTGTCTGTTAGCTCTTATATAAAGTATATAATACAGTATGCAAAAATGATTAACTTGATTATTGCCTTAAAAAAATCCAATATGCCAAATGTCACATGAACAAAGGTATACAGTACTGTACACTACTGTACTTACATAAAATCTTTTCTCTCCAAAGAAAAAACTGTATGCTGAGTACCTGCAGCAGAGTGTGTCTGAGCATGACCTGTAAACATCGAATCTCCAGCAAGAAGTTAATGAACAATAATGGTTCTGGTATGTAGTACAAAGGCCCATATTTGTGAACAGTGTCATGGCGTATCCAGCTGTATTGTGGCCCGGTGCTTTATAATTTGGTCACTTTGTTGGAATGCCAGTAATAATCTGTGCCACAATATAATGTATGAACTTGGAAATCCATGAGAAGACTGACTGGAAATTTTGCCCATAAACTCATATGTTTGTTTCATTCCATGTTGTTTTAAGTACAGAATAATTCAATTTCAGGCATACCAACAAGTGCAATCACCAAGGTTCCAAAGCTCCAGGTGCACCAAGACTCTGTTCCTGAATGTTGGCCAAAGTAGTGCTTGGCTCACACAGTGCCTGAATTTCATAATACAGTAGAAGCTATTTAAAGCCAGTATTTTTTATGACAGCAACAACATATATGAATAATTTCATACTCAAGATGATGTATATTTTTATTACAGTACTGAAGTGGGTCATGAAGTTTGAGAACAGCGAACGCTTAACTTATTTAGTATGCATGTAATTAGCCATGTTATCCCATTCACTCATGGGCAACTCAGATGTGAGTCACATTATCCTTTTCAGCTGCTGGTATTCCACTGTCTTATCAGGAATCAGACATATGTAACATCACTTTTGACATAACCATTTCATACAACTCAACCAGATATCAAACAAAATATATAATGGAAGTAAGAGCAAAGCGTGTGATGCAAGTTTGAGTTCACCATATGCGAGTAGGTTATTGTGCTCTATTTATTTATAATTATGCAGCCTATTATATGGTGTGTTAGTAAATTAATTAGATATGGACATTGGATTTAGTAAAAAACTTTCCTTGCATGACTGTCCACAAAAATGTATAACTTATAATAATCATCTTGACGTATATTTGTTAGGATATGCATGCAGTTAGTTCCTACTTTCTAATAGCCAATATTGTTCTCAGAGGTCATATTGGAGTACAGTATAGGAATTATTTCTACGGTTTCATTTGGTGTTCAAAAGTCTATTTGTTATTGTTACACATTTTTACATTAGGGTTTAATAATCAAATTTACATTTGTGAAAATTGTACAGTAATATTATTGTACATGATTGTAGTATCGATAAATTTTTTTGGATATGTTTACTATTTTTCTATTTTGTTAGTGTGACAACAGGAATAAATTAATTTCTTTTTCAACATGAGTAGTATGTAAGTCGCATGATACTTATAATTATTATGGATAGAATTATTTACCTGGGTGTAAACTAAGCTGTTGGCAACTAATACCTCAGACATCAATCAAATACAGCATTAACAGAGGTGTTACTGTATAAGGCAGTGTTGCTCTAACTTTTTAAGTGGACATTTCTTTAATGTTAACATCATACCTGGCCTATTTCCACCAACCATTGCTTACCAGTTTTGTTCATCCCAAACCAACACCTTCAGGCCTTTGCTTCAAAACTTAAAATTAACTCCTTCAGGCTTCAGCACATTGACTCCACCATGATTATTTTACTCAGGCCAATCTCGGCTCATTAGTACTTGCTGTCTCACTCGAGGAGATAGAGACTTGAGATAACAGAAGGGTGGTGCTCATCCTCTCAAGGTTCATGTGCTGTGATGAATTTCAAACCTGAACTAGTTGAATAAAAGGCAAGAGGAATCAATAGCCTCCCAGTTGCCAAGAATATGCAACTTCAATAATGGTGCCGATATAGTAGTAAAATTATCAGCCTTTATGTGGAATAGCTTTGGAAAAGCAAACCAGTGTGATGACAGCTTTTAGCTTTCATCAAATGAAGATTCACTGAAAAATGTAGACAGCTAGCTTTGTTTTAGAAAGTTTTTAACTGCAACAGAGAGAATAAGATAAGCATATGATATGGTTTAAATATAGTTGAATGAGCAATACTCCATTATGTACTCATGTACAAATTTCCAGAAAACTAACAGAAAGATAAAGTCAAACATCAATCACAAATTAAGACTGAAATGTAGTAACAACAGTGTTGCCATTTTGGTTCATTTTGCGTTAGATCTAGTGCATCAGCATAAAATCTGGTGGTCAAAATTATGATCTAGCGCCTAGCACTTTATCTAGCTCGTCCAATGAAGTCTGGCGTATTCTAGAGTATTCTGCATTGTGCAAAACTAAAGAGTACCTTTTATTCTATTTTAATTTAGTCTCATTCTTGTCATGTTAATGGTTGTATTTTGAATTACCGGTATATAATTTGCTACTTTTGAGAAAAAGTTTCCCTCTGACATTCGTCCCAAGCGTATGAATGTTGCTTTACCGCCAGTGGACACGTATTGGTCAGGGTCAGTGATACTGATACTCTCAGTCTGTGTGAGCAACTCGTTGGCAGTTAGTCTGTGTTAATAACAGTCTTTGAATGTGTCCTCTTTTTAAAGCTAAGACTCTGAATTAAGTGAAGTGCCGTGTATTATTTAAATCTAACACAGATGAATTTGTATGTTTTTAAAGTAAATGAAGTGACGAATGTAATTAATACTCTGTGATTGATTAGACGTTGAGTAAATAGTGTGATATCAGTAACAAAACACACTAAAAACATCAGTCCAATTTTCATTTGTATACTTATTCACCAGGGGGGAATATGAATTTGTGAAGGCGAATATATAATTTTATAGGCTTATGTGTGGAAGCTTTATAATACACCTAATCTGGATAATTGACTCTTTTTCTAGCACAATTCAGTGGGTTTTTTTTATAAATCCGTCTGGATTCTGGATCTTTTTAAATAGTTCTTAGATACGCTTGACTTTACATTTATAATAATACAGTAGTACGGTAATTTGCAGAGACAAGTGTCATATTTGGACAGAGTGCAAAACAACAGCAAACAGTAATTACAATTTGTGCTTAAATAATCGAAACCCTCTTTTTTTCATGAATTTCAGGAAATATTAAGAAGTAACAATGGGAAAATAATTTGTTTAGCTTCTGTTTCCTGTCATTTCATTGTATTTTAAATGTTATATATGAAAGCGTTCAATACATGAAGTAAAATTAATAGCCATTAAAAGCCTGGATAATCTAGCTAATTTTCTAGTGCTAAGGATGAAAATCTAGCGGAAACTAGCGCTGACCGAGGCCAATTCTAGCGCACAACATGCTTGAAAAAGTGGCAACAGTGAATAACAAAGCAACCTTCTTTGGCAGTGCTTCCATGGGTGACTAGAACCATCTGGTATACTACCTCATGTCTACTTTAATAACTATAGATATACAGTACTGTACTAAAACTTATATGATGATGATTTCTTTAAGTATAATTTGGTGGTTACTGTTGTAATCAGTTGTTTGAAGTGCCATTATCACAGAAATTGCATCAGTAACATATCTTGGACAGATACTAAAAGGATTATCTTTTACTAACGGATTATGGTTCTCTCCCAATAGTAAATTGAAGATGTAGAAAAATAAAGTAATAGATGTAATATTCAATAATAACAGAACTAGTGTCATCTTGTTTTAGCAATAAACATATCAACTTCAAGTATTTATCATTTGACAAAGATTAACATTAAAATACATTCCTGTTCTTCATTGACATTGAATGTCAAGTGTGTGAGTACAGTACTGCAATCCTGAAGTTTGGGCACGATATTCACTGATACAAACATATCTGGGTATATAAAGTGACCTCTTATTTTATGTGAGGAATGTAGTCTTGACACAGCCACATAATTCAAGATGTAATTAAAATGAAGAAAATTATAAGGAGTTGCTGTATTTTACCCTGTAAGACTTTAATTGTCGCTTTAAAGTATATTCTCTGAAGCAATGTTTAAGGCTTTGATTTTATTTTTTATCTGGTATTTGTGGTCACTTTTTCGCACTAATGAACCATCACTTGTCTTGCACTTGCATATAAAACTCACAAATCAAAGCTGCCAAATATTCATCTATTTTAGGGTAAAAGGGTAACCTGATATAAAGCATTGCATTTTAATATTGTTATTTTGTGAGTAGAATGTTGGCCAGTTTGTTTTAACCAAGTCTTCCCACAACAGGTACATGTACTGTATTTCTAAAATAAATATTTGTACTGAAATAAGTATTATTCACCACAGATTTCAGTATATTTTACCACGTGAATACTTTGGACTCTTACCACACTTTTCATTAAACTCATCTCCATCGTTTTCATATTCATGCCACTGCTACCCAATAGCACTGTATCATCTCTACCATAGCAAAAAATGGTATTGACAATGTATCCTGGAGCAAAATGTCTTGTTTATATGCACTGAATAACTTCATATTAACAGGCACTGATGGCTTACAATATTTTACTTTTAAGTTTAACTTTTCTGGTCTTTCATACTTGTGCAGTGTTAAAAATATTCTGATGTTTGATTGTAGTCTCCTGCAGTACCCCTTTTGCACAAGTTTTGTTTTTTTTAAATGCCGATCCTTACATTAAGCAGTAAACAACATTACATTTAAGGGAGTCATGTGCTCAATGTCTTGTATTTACCATGGGGTAATGCAAACATGAACAAGGCCACAATAAACACCTTTTTGTTGGGCAGCTGGGAAAATATGGCACTAAATCACAATGAGGAATAACAGTAGATATCAAGAACAATGGAGTGTCAGTATGACCTAGTAGTCTAGTTACAGTGCATTTTTTATAAGTTACATAAGTGTTAAAGGGAAATACCCTGAAGTTTCTATTTTATTATACCTGTACTGTGTTCAGGGCTACCTTACTTGTGCAATGATGTTGATCTGAGACTGAAAAAATATCACTAAAGATTACACTGTCTTTGATATAAACTGTACTAAGCTTTCCCAGATTTCTGTAGAATTTGTAATAATTGTGTGTGGAGAGCAGCAGCTGCATCACTCCGCCTGGGTAAGGTGGTGGAGTGAGAGGAGGGTCGGGCACAATCTTCTACCAGGGAAAAGAATGTGGGGTGTTGTTCCATCACCCAGTCTGGGGGGCTATGAAGCAAACCCTTGGGAAGGTCTCTGGAGAAGGACTGTGATGACAACATACCCTAGAATAATAATGTTACACATTAACATTCAATCATTGTACACCTAAATGAAAAGCTGATTTAATATGATAAAATTAACCTAGTGTAACTTTTATAGTATAGTACAGTATAAAATCATATGGCAGAACATACAACAGCTCAAATCTGGGTGAGATTGTCCAGTGCCAGACTCCAACCAAGCAATCTAAATACCAGCCCTTTCTTATCGGATATAATATTTTGTTGCATTACCACAACAGTTTTTATGACATGTCAATACTGTATAACAATAATGTAGACCAAATTATCAGGGACAATATGTCATATGTGTCATCAAACTGTATACAGTTAACCATACCGTACCTTACAAACCGCAAAATAATTGTGATCTGCAAAAATATGGCCACAAAGATCCTCATAGGAGAAACTCAGGCAGTCCCAACACCCAAAGCCTTCATTTATGTGTTCACTGCGATCTGGGGAGAGCGGGGTGGATGAAATTAGTCATACACAAGAATATACTGTACAATACTGCATAATGTCGTAAAAGATAAGGACTAACCACATTCTTTCTTCTTCCCATAATATTTTTAGAGTCTCTTTCTCCAATAATCTCTCTTGCTAAGACTACCTCCAATATGGAAGGAGGGGGAGTAACAGCCAGGAAATGCCTATCCATATTTGGCTGTGGAAGTATGACAGGAAGTAGACTGATGGAGACTGAGCATGGGTAGCACAGGCTCATTGTCAGGTACTGTTTGTATTATGGTGGCAATTTGAAAAGTAACTATATTGAGAATAACTTCCAAAGCAACCAGTCTCATGAATTCATATTTAATTAGTACTTACCAAGACCATCAGTTGTTGGATCAACCATTACTATATTTTCTGCATCAATTATTTTTACTTTGCCATGAGGATCAACAGCAAAGTTGTCTAATGAAACGTCAGTCAGATAGAGTCGAAATTCTCCATTAGTGAAGTCTTGCGCCATTTCTAAGAGCTGACGAGCATAATCTGCCCTAGACAGCCAAGATGCTTCTCCAAATTGGGTGAGTGTAGGTCCAACGTATTCCTCAACAATTGCACGACCACACATACCAATCAGAGCAGGAAACCACCCATTCCTATATGCCTGAAATAAGATTGTTACATATCGTGAAAATTTTGCATAAGTACCATAACCGAAAGTGTGTAAAGCCTCGTGGTCTAGTGAACTAAAATGCCCAGCTGAGGCCAAGCAGTGCAAAGGGCATTGATTCAAGTCCCTGAGGGGTGACTGAGGTAGTCTTACTATTTTTCATGCCTGGGGGAGGTGGGGAGGATAACACCACTATTAAAATAAAGTACAGTACAGTACAACATTCTGAAAGTTAACATTATTACTGTAGTCCAACTTACATTTAAGATTAGAGGTTCCATATTCACAGCCAGGAGTGTGAGAAAATGATGGTGTTGATTTGGTTCATTGTCAATTTTTAAAAAGTTGTCAAACAGGTGATACAATACACGCCTGTGATTACATTTCACTCCCTCACTCATTTCAAATAGGAGAGGGAATCGGCTGACAACTTGTGCAACATTGTTTTTACTTTTCAATAATAACGACTGGATTGCCTCGGTTATATCACACCCAGCAACTTGTTTGTCTGCCTCACATAAATTTGTATTAAATTCCTGCAGCTCAGAGTCGTGGCCTAACTTTTTCAAGACGAGAGGAACTTTATTTCTCTCAGCATAGTAAACATTTTTGACATTCAGCAGTCTCATAATTTTCCACCTTGAATAGCTGGCTAATGTAATTTTTTTACCACGTGTTAACTCGTCATCTAATATATCACGACAAAATTCCTTTCCATAGCAAGCAGGGCATGTCGTTAGTTCCAAAAAGTCTTTGTCTAATTTCTGTCGCCATCCACATATAGTAACCAATGCTATAACGATACATCCTCGTAGAAGCCACTTCTTTCGGTTTCTCATTATTATAATCACCTGAAAATATAAGGAAGCTATCAGTTGTAATATTATCAAATGTATCAGAATTATATGAAACGCAAATTTTGGTAAATATTGAATGAATTACCGTTATTGGGTACGGTTTTTCTACCTTCATTACCTACTTATTTAGACCATTCTAAGACTATTTTCTTCTATGGCATTTTCTCCGCAAATGCCCCATTTACAAGATATTGAAATTAACCTGACCTTACCTGACCTGACCTAACCTAACCTAGACCGCATCAGACTACCGGGACCTAACCTGGGCAGACTACCGGGACCTAACCTGGGCAAACTACCGGGAAATAACCGTGGTAAAGTACAGAAAATGACCGGGGCAAAATACTGGGACCTAGCCGGATCTGGCAACACTGCTACAAAACGGTAATTTTTTCAATAAATACCCAAATGTTCCTATAGCAAATTTTCTATAACTAACTACAGTACTATTAAGTATTTCTGGAAAACAGTACTTTGCCACTGCCCAGGCCTAAGCGATCTTATTTCTCCCTCTTCATTTCATTTCATACTATCAAGACCACTATTCTGTAGTAGTATTTTTATACGTGTGTGGCTCTGTGGTGTGGCTGCCAATCCCAGCAGTGGTGCCAGGTCTGCTCGGCAAAATTTTCGCATCTTCAACATCAGGATTTCTCTTTTTACTCTTGAACATTGACGGTCTTTTTGGTATTTCGTCTAGTAGAAATGTCCCTATTTACTCTTGAACAATCTGTATATAATTTCTGTGTGTGGACTTCAATATTTCCTAAAATATATGACATTTTCTTGCACCTGGCAACACTGAATGCCATAAAAAAAATCCGTGTGTTTATTTTGTAACGATCAGGACGATGAGGTCAACCAAATACCCAAATTGACCCACATATTATGATATATACCCTAATATAATAACATCTCATAAACCTCTCTATCGTAAACTGTCATGAAATCACAAAATAGTCGACGAAAATATTGGGAGCAGTGCCGGTAAGGCGCTATATTCAGGATACAGTACATTGCCCTTTTATCTGTACATACACGGTACAATTCAAAGAGATTGGTTTATATTCCTACTGAGTGACCCGGTGTAATCCACTGCCTGTATATATGTCTTCAATGGCACAATGGTATGGCGGCTTGAATATAAAAAAGAGTAGCTGCAGATCAATAGAATAGCAAGTATAATACTTTATACTCAATACCCTAATTAAAGTGCGCAGAACTTGGGTTGGGTTAGAGATGCTATGTTCATTTCTGCGTTTTAGTGATAGGATTGGTATAGAAAATGAGAAAAATTTCGTCATAAACATTATTATTTATAATTTACATATAACTAATACTTCGAAAGAAATGTGACGACTTGAGGAAAATAAGATGAAATAGAAGAAAACGCCAATTAAGGGTGAGAAAGTGATACTATACATTTTCTCTACATGGTTGTGACTGTGTTGTTAATTTGTCATGCCCTTATTTCCAAATTAACTTAAAGCATGATACTGTATAATCACATCTATTTATTCTCTTTTACAGTCCTTCAAGAGTGACAAAAAATATTTCAGTAGGGGCACATAATACATTCAGGAAAGTCCGTTGAAAAGGCAAATCATCCCCAACACAGACGGCATCGTATTGGTCGATGAATCTGCAGCAGGAGTAGGAGCAGCAGCACCAGTAGTGATCAGCTGGCTGCCCCGCCTCCATCACCAACAACTTAACATCATCTCTCCTTCACCCTCGCCTCGCCCTGCCTCCTCTCCCTCGACACTGGAAATAAATTATGCCGTCCACCATGACAGTGATTATTTTTGTCTTGATTAGAATGTGAGTGTTAAGAGGAGGAAGTTTTTATAATTGTCAGAGGTGACAGACGCCTTATAGCTCTTGATTATATTCATGTTTCTGCTAAGTTGTGGTGCTTTTGGCCCTATTGTCATTGCCTTTGTGACATTGAATAGGCACGTCTTGGAATTAAAAACACTCGGGATATATGATCATGTATCAATTATGGTGTTATACTTGTCTCCATAACTTTTATTCCCACCTGCCTAGCCTGAAACTAGAATTTAAGATGTGTTAGATCAGTGACGATGTTTATAGTTGCATTCTCCTAGTGTATGTGTGGAAATATAGCATCAATAATAATATTCTCCCAAAATACTTGATAACCTCTCCTTTGACACTTAAAGGGTATAAGAGAGGAGGGAAGGAATTTGAGCAGGCAGCAGTTTTACAGCTTTGACCTCTGGAATTCCATTTGCTCAATAGGCGAATATACTTTAGGTCTGGATGTACAATTAGGTTCATGAAAAGTAGCATAATATAATATACCCATAATGTTGCATATGTAGGATTTCTTATACAATATATAAAAGTTTTTGAACATGTATGAGTGGGTTGATGAGTGATTCACTGTTGGTATATGGTTGTAAGGGTCATAGGCAAGTAAATCTGTGGTGTGGATGATGGTGTGGTAATGGTATGATGGCTCTATAGTGTGTCTTACTGCTACAACACCATTGTCAGCACCACAGGTATTTTTGCCTAAGGCCATAAACTGGTGGAAGTGGATCATTTATCCTCGTAATTTCAAGGAAAATTTGATGTTCAAACAGAAAGGATGATGATGATTTCTTAAGAGTCTCAAACCTACAGATTATATTCCTTACATCAAAGCTGCAAATGTATTTATGTTTATACTGTATCTTGCCACATCCTTTATAAAAGAGATAAGCAGTAGAAATTGTACAGCTGTTACATTATGTATTACTGCTATGTGAGTTATAAATGTTCTTGGGTTTTCACACTCTTATGTGGCATCCTCACATGTTTGATAAGTATATGTTTCCCACTTGGAGGAACACCTTCAGACAACTGCTCTAGAGAGTTCCATTCAATGGAGATTTATTATTAATTTCATGGTTATTACTTTTGTATTACTTTGAATGAAGAGCAGATGTGGTATACAGGAGTTACAGCCATTGGCAACACTGTCAGCCTAATAGGATTCTCACTCACTTGTATAGCTTCACTGTGTGGTCAGATGGTGTAGGTTTTATTAACAAAAGCCATTATCCATACAGTATGTATTACATATAATTGAGAATACCTATACATGTAGGCTAGTTCTAAGTACAGAATTACATATGTACCGTAATGCATTTAATACTGACTAGATATTTTTAGTACTGTCAACTGTTATTATATTTCTTATACATACAATATTTTAGAGTGTATATGCATGATCTTCCCTCTTTAACCAACATCATTATACTGCCAGTGTGAGGGAGGGAGGGAGAATGTGAAGGAGAGGAGGAGAGCACCTTTGAAGTTTTCGACGCTGCCAGCCAACCTGCCATCGCCGCAATGCTGTCCATGTGCGGTCTGCTGTGTTCCATGCTGCGTGGGTGGCGGCATGAACAGGCGGTGGTGCTGATGGCTCGTGCCTTGGCCAAGACGCAGTCCTCGCTCCTCATTGAAGACATCTCAACCGACCACGAATCCGAGGGGTCAGACGAGGCCAAGGCAGGAGGTACATCACCTTTCTGTGTAGTGGGAGGGGAAAGCAGACTGTCACAACTTCTCTGGCGGGACAACAATAAGCAAGCTGTTATTATCGCTCCTAAGGTGAGGCAGATGTATGGTAGGGTGAAGTATCATGCAGTCAAGGCAGTAAAAATTCTGTGCATTACAGATCTTGTTTGTTTTTGCCCATATTTGTGTATTGAATATTAAGCTATTGGCTACAAGAAAGTGTTTTTCTTCATAATTGTATTTTTCTTGAGCATTTGTCTGGGTAAAATATATATAGAGGTATTACATGTCAATGTGCATGGGTTTAGGTGATAAAAAGTGAAGGTCAGTATTGCTATCTGGAGTGACCGTATGTCAAGTGTGTATCACATCAAAATGATTGTCATACTGTACATGCAGTAAGTTGAGAATACATTGTTAAATTTTACTGTACTTTCATTTTTATTAGACTCCAGAGAGGGAAGAAGAAAAGATCAAGAACCAAGTTAGTGGGAGACTGAGTCAGTGAGAACCTACAATAGATTTTTACAATTACAGTATTTCACTTGTTTTGTTGTATTCAAGAAAGTTTTGTATTTTGAAATGTTATATATGCTTTTGCTGCGCTTCTACTAACTAGTGTGATATTCAGACTGGATTGTTAACAGAGCCTGACTCTTATTAATTGCTGCCACAAACGATAATGATTATAGAATTAATAGTTGGACATTATATTTAATCGCATGGATCTACTGGTATTAACACCATACCCTGTTAATAATATATTTTGCAACCATTCCATACTTGCTACCTTGACAGCTTTTTGCTTTCTACTTACCCTCTTTACACTGAAATATCTATCGGGAACAGTATATAGGAATATTTTATACTGTTGGTGATTTAATTATGACCAGCATATTTTGATTAATATTATTTTTACTATCAAGCTATTAATGACTGCATCAAAATGTTACTTCATATTTTCGTGCTACTGAAATAGGTTCAGCCTTCTTATATGTGTTTGATAAATTCAATACTCATCACCACACACATAAGACTGTAATGGTTTGTGCTGCTCTCCCTGTACTATACCTGTAGTCTTCTTTTCCTTAATTTATTACTGCATATATCTACACAGGCAGTATCATTAGTCTGAAACTGATTGGCTGATGCTGGACTCCTACCACAAGGGAGGCAAGTTTTGTCCAATCATGAACAGTTGTGGATATTGACCAACTGTTGGTATTGGGAAAACAGTGCAGACATATCACTTATTATTTATTCATTATTACCTTAGGAGGTTTTCTGTAGGGTCCCAGTGAGTTCCCAATTACTGTACTTAATTTTACAGAACATATTTTTTCCCTCCCTCATGCACAACACTTGGCTGAGCAGCAATGTGTGAATCTGCAGCGATGGACCCTCTTCCTATCAGCAGAGAACAGCATTCAGACAGGATGCTGCCCCACTGCAAACTCAGAGGCCAACAGTGAAAACGGGGCAGCCGCAACAGAGGAAATAGTGACGGTTCTGCTTGAGGCTTCCTACAGAGAGAGGGACGAGGAAATTGGCTCTGATTATCATGTGATGGTTAGTGTTACGCAATTGACTTTACTATATATTTTCTTAGTTCAGTAACCATGTCTTTTAAAGTGAGTGGTTACATTTTTTGAATTGTCAAGGATTCATTTTTTTTTGGGGGTGGGGGGGTAGGAGAGAGTATGTGATGGCAAGTATCATTTTTGTTAACTTGTAGACAATAAAAAAACAAGGAAGAGGACAGCTTTCAAGCATAAGTAACTGACTGTCAGGTTGAAGAAATCAGTTGTCACGACTGTAGTGAACCTTTTACATTTTCTCTATTTTTAAAGTGTTCTTGAACAATCATGGATGTTTATATGGATTTTAATGATGCAGGTGGAGCATCTCTCCCGACCGTATGCCTGGAAAGCCCGGGACGTGTTTGGCGTCATAGTGACTACAACACCTCCGCAGCTGCTGGCCATGATACAGGCATTCTTCAACAATGCTCTGCTTATTGATGATGACTTCCTTGTTAAGAAAATCTTGAGTGAGTTGTGTGTGCTTTGTTATTTGTAATGAGAAAGAAAATAGAACTTTAAAGAGTAGGCAAAGTAATATAAAGCTGTAAGGAACAAAATAATGACCACTGTTTGTCACCTTTAAGCAGTGTTGTTTACGATTTGGTGTTATTGGAGCCAGACCAAGTACTGTACTTATATATAGTGCTGCACATTTTGATACCAGTACAGCATATAAAAGTTGTGTGTGGTAAGAGGCTGGATCATGTTTGAGTAGAGGCTGATAAGTCATATGAACTGTTATCACTTCCGGTTGCTGATAAAGTACTGTAGCTGGCTCTGGAACGGACATTTCATTGTGAACGTTATCACTAAACATTGATATTGTGGACTGTAAAAAACCAGTCGAGGAGTTCATTACTTGTAAAGAATTCAGAAGTAGAGCAGCCAGTGATAATTTGTACTTGTGTGTGTAATATATTATGTGTATATGTACTGTATTTGTATGGTTTGGATACATGGAAAGAATGCAAGATGAAGAGTTTATGAAGAAGGTGTAAGGGAATGAGATTACAGAACCTGGTGTAAGAGGGAGACTACTAGCCACATGGGTGAACCGGATGAAAGAGTACATGAGGGAGAGGAGTGTGAGTGGAAGGGGAGGGCTTGCTTGATCGAGTGAGGAGGAAATGTTGGACATTGAAAACTAGAGACATTCTGTAATGACCACCCTCTTGGGAGGAATTCCCAAAGGGAACGAGGCATTAGGGCAGTAAATAGTTGTGAGAGGCATGCTGTATGAAATTTTACTTATAAACTCTGCCCTTTATATTCTCTTGCAGCAATAGAAACAGTAGGAGAGCCAGCGACCCTAGAAGACCCATTAAGCATTCCCGAAAGTGTCACTCCCGGCCCCTGGAGGTCTGACCGTGCCCCCCTCACACAACTGGAACTGGCCCGCAACGCATCTCCTTTACCACAAGGTTGGTTGGTTGGTTGGTCTGGTTGGTTGGTTGGTTGTTGTTGTTCCTATACAGGGTGACCCCAATCCTTACAATCCTATCACTTTTCTTTAGTGTATACAAACTCCTTGATAATTTGGTCCAGTGGTACGTGAACTCTGATAAGAATAGATTGATCATTTAGTTTTTGGATATAAATTTCTTGCATATGGTCTAGTGTACAGTATAGGGTGGAACACTGTACAGTATTGTACGTTCCCCCTTTTTCTTGGTTATGGTAGCATTCAAACCCTTCTTAGTATACCATGTCTATTTTAGTTCTTCATGCATCTCTCTATATGGCCATGAAAATTTTATTGTTTCTTAGTTTTTTTGTTAAAGTAATGATGTAGTATACTATATGATAACATTGGTATTATAGTGTCAGAGGTCATAGTGCTCGAAAACTCCTATACTTTCAGTCGATCACCTTTACTAGATTTCGAGTCCTCAAGAGTTTATTGTGAAACTCTAATAATTGTATCAGACCTGTAGACATGAGTAATTGGTAAGTACTTTAATAGATACCGTGCCAAGAATAAATTGATTTGCTAATTGTAAGTTTCAAATTAATTGCTAGTAGCTGTTGATTATTGTTTAAGTTAAGTAATGCAATAAATAGAGTAGACTGAGAGCTTGCTTTTGTCACAATATTTAGTGTAATTATATTGTGATTTAAAAGATTGCATGAGAACCACTGAGCATGCTGTATAGTGTGATAGTAAATTTGTTAACCCTTCTCTCTCAAAGCCTCATTATGTCCTTGCTTTACCCTTAATTTTTCAGGAGTTTGGGTAGAGTTACTTGTCTTACTTTAGTCAATCTTATTTCTGTAGCTTTATACAGCACTGTATATGTAAGAGCATTTTGTTTTCCTTTGTATTTTAAGGAATTTTGTTATTGATATTCATTAACTTTGATTTGTTCTTTATTTTTTGTAGTGTTTTGTTGTTGTTACTCTCTGGCTAACTTGAACTTGGTTGTGGTGCTGCGTGACTTGGCGATCAGACTGGGGATATGGAGGTCGACGCACCTCCCTCGAGCCGCCCTGTGCCTGAGGGCGGCATGCAGGGGGGGCGGGCGGGAGAGGGTGTAAGTTTCACTTTTCATTTTCATTTACTCTTTACTCCTATTTACTTGTGTATTTCCCCGTCGGTCTCGAGGTCCCTTTTGGCTCTTCCAACTATCTCTCGTTTCCTTCTTTTATGTTTATGCTTGCTTTTCCATTTTTCTATCTTCTCTCTTCCTGTCGATATCCTACCTCCCACCTTATTTAGGCCTGGACCCCAATGGCTGTAACAAAATAATTCTTTCATTTTTTCACGTATTTAGTTTTTATTTGAGTACTCTTCCCTGTACTCTGTGTTGTCTATATTTGTTGTTTTTGTTTAATTCAGTTAAAATATTTTTTACAGTATTATATTAAGTAATAGAATTTATTTTTATTTCAGTTTTGCACTGTGTTAAGCAACAGAGTTGTAACATTGTATTATAGCAATCAGTACTGTACCATAATTATGCTATTGGGTATCAGTATACTGTACAGTACTATATAAATACTGTACAGTATTGCACTTGCAGTATGACTCTTTTTATCATAGCGTATAGCTGTTGTATACATTTATATATATAGTATACATATATATATATATATATATATATATATATATATATATATATATATATATATATATATATATATATATATATATATATATATATATATATATATATATATATATATATATTCTATATATATATTCTACATTGCCTTATTGATATCGGTTGTACTGTACGGTAGTTGGTTTTGAATATTCGATACAAGTCATGCAAGTTATTTATTCCTGTACAGCAAACTAGTATAGACCTTACAACCAGTACAGAAATTAAAGCATGTAATTTGAAGCAGTTAATAGTGTATACTGATGATGACTTCAGCGTAGCAAGTCTATGCTTGTTGGGTTCGTTACGAGAAGGAGATCCAATAGTAATTATGACAAGTGATAGAACTCCTTCTGGAGCTTGTCAAAATATACAGATTATTTTTTTTACTGGTAGATCTCCTGGTAATTTGGCTCTTAACCCATTTAACCGCGGGCATGTTCGCGCCTGCCAGCTTTGTATTGCGGGCCTTTTTTTGCAAAACATAAACAATCATTTGGCATCTAATAAAGTGTAAACCACTAAACACACATTAATAAATGATACATGATATTCAAGTAAAATTTTTTTAGCTATCTCCTGATGTACTTGTGACGACTATATGGACATCTGTAGGATGGGTAGCCAGCTCAGAATGACCACAACTCAAAGTACACTTTTAAACTTTCATGACAATTCTAAGTACATTTTCATGCTCTGATTTTGTCATAAAATGTGTCAGAATCACATTTTTCAACACAATATGATAATAAACATCACTGTTGTTTTTACATACATATATGGTAATTAATGCAAAAGCGGAACGCTGAAAATACATCCTCACACGCTGGTAGATATTGCTACACTGGCTGAACAAGGCTGGTGTGACTCGTGGGAGATCCTAAGCATACCTCTGTTGTGAGCCTAATCAAGTATGTCAGGGGGCGCGTAAATTTGAAAACTGCACAGTCGACTTGTGTTGTCACCCGCGGTTACCCACACTTGTTGGTAGTGTCGACTTATGTCATCGCCCGCGGTTATGGGTTAAACATCTGAGTCATACCTTAGTGCAAAATAACTGCTTCATATTTCCTTTCCCAATATTAAAGGAACACAATACGGATAATCTAAGTACTGTACAGTACTTTTACTACTGTACATTGTCTTAAAATTGTTTTCTCTCACAGGTCCAGGTAGAGGAGTATGGTCAGGGCAAGAGGGGTGGCGCGGTAATTGGCTACGCCCTCCATCTCGTTTGGTACCGTTGTGGCACCAGTGGTCGGGTGAAAGTGCCACTTCCACTTCCACAACAGTTCAGCCTCAGTCCTCAACCGACAGTGAGCGCCATCAGTCTAGCCTTGATCCTCAGTCCTCTTATGACAGCGTGAGTGACTACCCAACTTCTGATGCTGACGACCCTCCCTGCCAGGTATCTGGCCTCTACCCACGTGGCTGGGCAGTGTCTGGCACCCGTGTGGTATCAGGGCAGCCGCTCTCTGTACGGGGGGCCCTTGCTCGTGGAGCACTCGCTCAACATTACAAATGTTCCATTGTTACCAACCCCTTAGAAGAACTGTGGCATGAAGGAGAACATCAGGGAAGGCCAGGGGATGACGGCTGTGCCAGTAAACAAAGTATAGTTTGTTCCAATGGTCCATCTAGTGATCACCAGCAAATCAGGAGCAATACTCTTCCTCGGGTCAAGAGAGGATGTAAACATCCTCAGTTTTGCCTCCCCAGCACAGCTCTGTGTAAAAGCATTGAACAGGCCCCGGTTATAAGGAGAGAACGAGACATTGTAAGAGAGGCGGCGGAGTATTATCAGCGTGCAATAAATACTGCCCAAGAACACAGAGAGTGGGTTAAAAAGAGCACCAGTTCTGCAAGTGAGGAGGAAGATTTCTCATTCTCATCTGATCGCACTGATGTTGTAGTGACACGTGAACCCAGAAAATACCCCGTAAGGATCAAAAGTGAAGCTGATCTGAGTCGAGCCACCAGTATTATCAGGGACAATTTGACAAATATTGTGCAAAACTACCTAATTAAATCGGGCACCTCCCCCTCACCCGAGTCTCAACCACTGTACCCTAAACTTGTGAGAGAGCATCCAACCATCAAAGTACTTGAAGTTGCTGGTGAGGGTGGAACTGATGTGCAACTTTTAGGCAGCCCAGGTGACCAATGTTCGTCAAAACTAGGAGAGAATAACATGCCAATGTTGGTGAAATTTGAGGAAGCAAGTAAGGATGACTATGGAAAAGGAGAAACACTCATTAAAGTAACAGATGATGACAGTGTACAGAAGCCCTATCAGATTGTTGAAAGCCCTGTAAGAGTGATGATACCTTTGGTCAGATCATCAGGAAGAAGTGAGAAGAAGCTGACGAAAGGAGAAGAAATTGTACTACCACCAATTACCAGAGACAGTCCTATTGATCTGGAGGAAGAAGAGTGTCTGAGCTTAAGTCAAGGAGATCTATTTAAATATGGAGGGACATTTGTACAAAGGCATGATGCTACTCTGAAGGAGAAAGGCCCAAATGACAGTAAACAGATTGAGAGTGAGGCACGACACTTCACTCCAGCCGAGGATTCTCCAATGCCCAAGGATACTGAATCTTTGTCAATCCAAGAGGCAGAACAAAGCAAGGTTAGTTTGATTGAGATGAATGAGAAAACATCCCATAAAGACACCTTAGCTACATCAACCAGTCCTTGTGAGATGCATGAAGCAAAAATACCGGACTCTGTTGAAATTCCCATTGATGTGGGGGCCATGGAACGTTTAGGGAAAATTACACCAGAGCCAGTACATGTTGTAAAGTCATTGCAAGAAGGTAAAAAATCTGAAGCAGTGCCAGAAGATAGCAGCTCTAATCTTATATTGAAGGAATATGAGCATCAGAAAGAGGATGACAGGAATATCGAATTTTCACTAAAAACTATAAAAAGTATGATAAAGGAAGCATCACCCAAAGATGTCAAAATTGAAGTTAACGGTGTAGAAAATGTGGGTGATACCATCCTTGCAGATGAAAAGTCTGATGATAACAAATTTGCAGTAAATCAAATATCACTGATTGGCACAGAATCTAAAAACTCGGATGACTTTGTAAACATAGTTTGTGATGGTGGTGACCAAGCTAGCAATGCTTCGATTTCTGATATTAAAGGAAAAAGGTTTACTACCACCACACCTGATTATGATCCTCAGTCAAGTTATATAAAAAGTGCCAATGTGTCTACTGAAAAAATGGTAGATCACACTGTTGATATACCTGTGATTATAAATGGAACACAAGGTAGTGAGAGTAAGGTGTGGGAAGGGTTAAGTGATGACCAAAGTTCCACAAGTGTAGGCTGGCCAGGAGAGACTGAAGAGTTGTCTCCAGGTGATGATGGAGAGTCTAGTCATAAATCAAAGTATCTGAAGGACATTCATAAACTGAACACTAAATCAAGTACTGCAAGTGAGAGTTCCTTTGAATCTCTGCCTTATAGGATGCTTTCATCTCAGCCAGAGAGTTTATCCGAGGATGTGGCTATTGAGCTGACCCGCCCTCCACCTGAAACCGAAAGATTAAAAGCAGCCAGGCTTGAGTTGATTAGGCAGGAACGAATCCATGCCATCTCTCTCATGGTAAGCTCATTTGCTGAATCCGAGGACCGAGGCAAATTACCAACTCCTGAAGAAGAGAGGAAAGAGATTGAGCCATCCTCATGTTGTAGCACCGACACTACCAACACCATCATTACAACCAATACTAACAGTCTACAAGAGAAATCAGAAAGCACTGAAGCTGTAGATGAAGAGACACCTCCACCATTCTGGCACACAACTTTCACTTCACATCAGCAGGATGATTTTGAACGTAGACTTGAGGCCTCTGGTACAGACAGTGAAGGAGGAGGAGGAGGGCAGCAGGCATGGGGTAGTCCTGTATTGGACTCTGGAGTGGAGTTGCTGGAACAGGAGACTGGACAGGGCAGTCCTGCAGCAACTCAGTGCAAATCTCTAGCCAGCCCAGTTGAGTCTGTTCCAGAGTCTGGATTTTCCAGTCTCCAGGAAGTGTCAGCTCAGGAAAGTGTTGGAGATGGAGTGCGATCTGGAACAAGAGGACCTGGGCTGTGTCCAAGCAAATCCAAAGATAGTTTAGATTTGACTGAAACAGACCGCTTACTAGGAACTGATACTCTATCAGATGACATGGAGACTCTGTCTTCAAGTGTGGGGGATGTGACACTGGTGGAGAGTGGGCCAGTCTCCCAGGAAGGGTCATCCCGGGGCAGTATCTCGGATCCCTTCCACCATGACCCTGTTCCCATCAAGGGTGGACCAGTCAGCCTGGTGCAGCTGGCATTCAGTGCCAAGGAATCAGTTCTCTCACAGCAGGAGATGTGTGTGGAGAAAGACTCTCGGCAAACACCACCAAAATTGCCCGATTTGAATAGTAAATCACAAAATGATCAGAGAACTCGACAATTCTCAGACAGTGACGGCATTTCTGAAATGAAAATAAGTGAATCACTGTCTTCAGATGACACTATAGCCACCAGAAGGTCACTGGATGAGGAGACGACCATTGCCTCTTCTCTTGAAGGTTTTGCCAGTGAGAGGCCAGAGAGTAACACTGAATCAAGTATTCTTATCAGCAGTAAAGCTCTGCACAATTCTATTGCTGATAAACTGAGACTTTTAAGTGAGTCTGAAGTCATGTCGGAGGCCACAAAAAGTCATCGAGAATTTCCTTCCAAGAAAGTTGTATGCATCTCGAGCAAATGTGAAACTGACCGCAAGAGTGTTGGCCAAGCTGATGTGGAGGAGACTGGTGGCAGGAGAAGTGTTAGCCTACCTGCTGAGGAAGAGAGTTCTGTGTCAGGCAGGAAGGATTCCAAGGAACTTGAAAAGCGAATCCCAAATGGAACCACCAGGTGCAGGAGAGATGGTGGGAGGAGCGAGCAGAGCGAGAGGTCGAGTCCCAGCAGACACTCGAGCAGGAGCGGAGTGTCCGATCTCGAGGATGAGGTTTTCCTTCCACCTCCTGCAGACATCACTCCACCCAGGGAAGGTGCTGCCGTACCCAAGATGGCAGCCAGCATGTTTGTTTCGTCCACTCAGGCAGTCAGGCAAGGAGTCCGGAGTAGCCAGGATGGAGAGACAGTAAGCCAGGATGGAGAGACAGTAAGCCAGGATGAAGGGAGAGGTAGCCTGGATGGAGGGACAGTAAGCCAGGATGAAGGGAGAGGTAGCCATGATGGAGGGAGAGGTAGCCAGGATGGAGGGACAGTAAGTCAGGATGAAAGGAGAGGTAGCCAGGATGAAGAGACAGTAAGCCAAGAAGGAGCTAAGTGTCTTGCAGAATGGGAGAAGGAAGAGGGTGAAAGAACTGTGTGTGTCATCAAAAAGAAATGGGACAGGTATGAGCAGGAGGGTAGTACGAAGAGCAATCAGGAGGAGAGCAGGAAGGATAGCCAGAAGAGCGAGTTTAAGAGTAAGGAAGGGAAAAATTCTGTTGGCAGTCATGAGAGAGAAGGTACTATTATTGGAGAAAAATACTTTAAAGATAGTCAAGTCAAAGATGGTCTGGAAAAAGAGCATGAAGCTACAAGGGAAAAAGGAGGTACGATTAGAAGGGAGCGAGAGCCGGAAGAGAATAAAAAAAGTGATTGTACAGGCCATTGGGAGAGTGAACGCAAGAGTAGTCAAGAGAAAGAGCGGAAGAGTGGCAGGGAGAAACGGCATAAAGATCTTAGGGAGACAGTGTGTAAAGATAGCAAGGAGAGGGAACATATAGATACCAAAGAGAAAGTATACAGAGACAGTAAGGAGAAAGAAAGTAGGCACAGTAAGGAAAAAGACCGCCGGGACAGTATGGAGAAAGAACAAAGACATAGCAAGGAGAAGGAATTTAAAGATCATAAAGAGAATGAACGTAGGGATAGTAATGAGAAAGAATATAAAGAACGCAGGGATAGCAAAGAGAAAGAACGGAGGGATAGCAAGGAGAAAGAACAGAGAGATAGCAAGGAGAAAGAACATAGGGATAGCAAGGAAAAAGAACGGAGAGATAGCAGGGAGAAAGAACATAGAGATAGTAAAGAGAAAGAAAGCAGGGAGAAAGAACATAAAGAACGGAGGGATAGCAAGGAGAAAGAACGCAGGAATAGCAGGGAGAAAGAACGCAGGCATAGCAGGGAGAAAGAAAGCAGGGATAGCAAGGAGAAAGAACGGAGAGATAGCAAAGAAAAAGAACATAAAGAACGTAGGGAGAGCAAGGAGAAAGAACGCAGGGATAGCAAGGAGAAAGAACATAAAGAACTCAGGGATAGCAAGGAGAAAGAACATAAAGAACGCAGGGATAGCAAGGAGAAAGAACATAAAGAACGCAAAGATAGCCTGGAAAAAGAACATAAAGAACGCAGGGATAGCAAGGAGAAAGAACATAAAGAACGCAGGGATAGCCAGGAAAAAGAACTTAAAGAACGCAAGGACAGCCAGGAAAAAGAATATAAAGAACGCAGGGATAGCAAGGAGAAAAAACTTATAGAAATTCAGGTGAGATCGAGAGAAAGATGTAACCAGGAGGAGAGGCTGAAGAACAGTCGGGTACCAAGTGTTGAAAGTGAAAAACACAATGTTGCGCTAACTACGGAGAGTACAGGAAAAGAGACCCTGAAGGAGAGAGAAGAAATTGTTCATTATAGCCAGAAAGAATTGTTGAAGGAAAAACAGGAGGAAGGATTGAAGGGTATTACAACAGAGGAGGAGTTGCAGAGTACACCAAAGGAAGGATTAAACGATAGCCAGGAAGAAGAATGTGAAAGAGGAGTAGAGAAGATAGGCAGCACAGTTTGTCAAGAGGAAGAAGTGAGCAGGGGTGCCATAGAATGTGTTAGGGACAATGAAAATGAAGTTAATGTAAGTCAGAAAAGAGAGCGCCTTCATCAAAAGAGTAAAAAACAACAAGACAGCCAGGAGAGTGATAAAGGATTGTGGAGTAGCGAAGATAGTAACGTGGACCAAGGAGGAGTGAGCTCTGAGGAAAGGAAAGAGAGACTGCCAGACACAAAACCTCGTCTCCTTCGCATGGCTAAACTGGAAAGGGTAGCCAGCGGGTTGCAATCTGAGGACCTGAGAACGAAGCAGTGGGTGGAGAAAGGAACAGCAGGTGAATGGGGTCAAAACCAGGGTAGCCCACCACTTTCACACACTTCCCAACAACAACAACAGCAGCAGCAGCACCGTCATCATCGTCCTGTCTCCTCTGCTCACCCAATCTCACCCGAACTGAGGAAGTGTGGTAGTGAAGAGCTCTCTGTTCTTACTCTTACCAGTACTGATTCATCCACCTCAAAGAGTTACCTGGACACTGACCTGAGTTCTATGGGCTCACCTCTGTGTGTAGGCGGGTCACTGGAATACTTAGAGGGCTTGAGTGGGAGGCAGCGACAGCGTTCCAACACAAACCCCGCTATTTCAGCCGCCAAGTCTGAAGATCTCAGTGCAAGATGGGAGAAGGTAAGCATAAAATCTCAAGGGTCTCTTGACAAGTTCCCACACTTTGATCAAGTTAGCGGGCAGCCGAAGCCTCGTGGTACCCGTCGGAAAATTATGTCTGTTGAAGCCCAGCCCACACAGACCCAGGACTCGAGCAAAGAGATGCAACGCAGTGTCACTCTTCCTTCCACTGCCCTCCCCACTACTACAACTACAGCACTGAGTAGAAAAGAAGACAAAAAGAAAGACAAAGATGAGAAGAGTGTGAAGAAGAAAAAGAAGGAGAAAGAAAAAGATGGAGGTGGCAGTGGAGAGAAAAAATCAGCCATGTTATCCTTGAAGGGTTTGCTGAAAAGGAATAAAGCAAAGGAGAAAGAGAAAGAAACATCATCTCAAGAGAAACTGTCATCACCCTCTCTATTCCGGAAGTTAGAGAGGAAAAGTAAGAGTGGCAGCCATTCCCCCACACCAGCTGTTGTTTCAGGCACCATCAAACAAGGTAATGTCAACCAAAGTTCCACCCCAATAGCCAAGGTAGATCCTGCTTTCCCTCGTAGCCCTGTACATGTAGTAGCCAATGGCAAAACCCGACCAGTCATCAGTGGACCAGTGTCACTAAAATCAGTAGTGCCTCCCGCTTCCTGTTCGGATAGTGACAGTCCAGCACACAGCTCCTCACCAGCATCACCTCAGCACAGAAATGGCTCACTCCATCATGGAGCCAGTGGTTCCCCCCAACGTTGGGGAGCTCACACCCAGCCCTCCCCTAGGTTGTACAAGCACGTACTTACCCGCCATCTGTCTAGCAGCCAGGAGTCGTTAGATACGACTGGTAACTCTCAGCTTTCCTCCAATCACTCCTCTCTACCGTCGTCTCCCCATGGCTCTCCTCGGCGAACAGTACTTCCCAATTCTGCTTCTTCCCTTAGTCTGCCAGCCAGCCCTCCTGCACCTGTCATGGGTACACGGGCCCTCCGAGGCTCTTCCAACAGTTTTTCAGTTACTATTGGGTTTAGGCCACAGGTCCAGGAGCGACAACGTACTATGAGTGAGGGAGCAGATCTAGACACGACTAGTCAGTCTCCTAATACCCGCCGCCGTGATGCCTCGCGCATTCTGACACAACTCAATAAGCGCTCATCCTCAATGGAAATCCTTGTATGTGGTAAGATCCGTGAACACCACCCTGAAACTAGTCAATCCTCTGGCCGACCACGAAGCTCCTTCTCCCGGGAAGGTAGCTTTCGTCTACACCGAGAGATATCTGTAGAAACACTCTTTGAAGTGCCAGAGAATGAATATAATAACTATATGGAAGAGCGGCGTGGTTCATGCTGGAGTTTGGCCGGTGATGCCAACCCGTCTACTTACCCTCGTACTAGCAAACTCAGTCTACCACACAGCATGCATCTTGCAGGGTGGCGAGAAGCAGCTGCATCCAACCCAAATTTACAGCGGTGTGGGTCTCCTCTGGTGCGTGGTCTTCCGCATAGTTCAAGCTTTACTTCCAGCCCCTTCAGACGACCACAATCAGCATCTGCAGTTTTCTCCCCTGCCAAGCGGGGTTTCACAACATCAACTGGTTAGTGTATTCTATGTTTGTACTTTCTCCTCATCAAAAGCACACCTGATACACAGGATCAGATCTTCATCAATCGATTTCCTTGGCCACACAGTGTGTTCAGCAGGCATCACTCCACTTCAGTCAAAGTGTGACACAATTCAGCAGTTTCCAAAGCCATCGACCCAGCACTAGCTGAAAGAGTTCCTATGGATGATAAATTTTGACAACCGTTTTATCCCAAACTGCTCACACATTCTTCAGCCACTGTATACCATGGCAAATAAATTTGTGATGGTCTAGTCTGTTTATTTCTTCAAGTTTTACATTGCATATAAAGTTTTATAGCTAACCTGGAATATGATCATGTGACTATTTTTGGTGGCCACCTCGTGGATGCCAGTGCTATTGCTCGGAACTCAGCATCTTCTCTTGAGATGGGAGTTTCAGTCCAGCAATAATAACATCTACCGTTATGTGACTATATTTTATAGCTAACCTGGAATATGATCATGTGACTATATTTTATAGCTAACCTGGAATATGATCATGTGACTATATTTTATAGCTAACCTGGAATATGATCAACCATATACATAAAGATTGCCTGCTACAGTAGATCTATGGAAACCAGCTTTCCTGCTTCACCCACCAGAAACTGCATCTTCTAATTCACCCTATACCAACCCACATGTCCCTCCAGGAAATGCAAGCGGACGCCCTAAGTAGTTTGTTTCGTTCCTCCTTCCTCATCACTAAGGGGGGGAGTATTGTAGCAGGCAACCTTTATGTATATGGTTGAGCATATTCCAGGTTAGCTATAAAATATAGTCACATGATCATATTCCAGGTTAGCTTCCAGGTTAGCTATAAAATTTTATATGCAATGTAAAACCTGAAGAAATAAACAGACTAGACCATCACAAACTTATTTTCCATTAACCCCAAGTGAAGATCACATCTTCACTAACATCGTAACTACACGATACACTATAACACTTTTTTTATAACTTCACTACTTTTATAAATAATCACCTCGTATGTCGATCACAGGAGGACCCCCAGCAATGGAGAGCAGCAATGGTGGTGGTGCCAGCAGCGGCGGTGGAGTAACGTTAATGAGAGTAGAGGAAGAGGAGGGTCCCAGCCGCCGCAATTTGGACCCTGTCACTGAGAAGCCACCTAATGTTCTAGTTTATGCTGCTAACAAGACAGAGTATTTCAATGCTGTGCGGGATACACTCTCCCAATGTCTAAATAGTGACAGGTATTATACCATAACAGTACTGTACTGTCTTGTGATATATGGTCACAATCAAAAGTCCAGCCTTTTCTCCTGTCTGATGATGAACTAAGAAATTTTTAAATCAAAACCCAGCTCATCAAGATTATTATTGCTCCAACCTCACATCACAAGGGATCGATACTACGCTAATGGTGTTATATACTATTTACTGAGTATTGTTCTTGATATGGTTTGTTTCATGGCGTCACAACAACCATGATGCCGTAGGACAAGATGTACTGTGGCAGGAAAGGATTAATGTAGTTATTCATTGATTATTTTTTTCAGGTATATTGTGTATCACTTGACGGATGAGTTGGCCTTTAAGTCACCATGGTGTGGCAGCACAACATTGCTGGTGGTGTGTGGAGATGTCCCAGCACACATCTCAACTGCATTCATCAGGTGAAGATTTAGGGCTTCTTGCAAGAAAAGAAAATTCATGGACTGTATGAGTATAATGACAATGACGAGTATCGAGGCTCTATTAAAACATCATACTGGTTATCATTATTCATTAGGCCATTATTCCTTGCACATATGTCATGGCATTACTGTAAGGAGGTTATGTAATTGGTTCAGTTTGTGATGTTTTTTTTTTTTTTTTTCCAGGTATTTGCTTCAAGGTGGACGAATCCTCTCCATATGCTCCGACTTTCTCAACATGGCCATTCCACTCTTTGGTAAGTCATGTTGCCGTTTCTTATTCTTGATTCATTTCTATACTCTTCACTCAGATGTCATTTGATGCTCTCTCTTATTTTATTACAGCATTATTTTGATTATGATTTTATTTTTACATTTTACATTCATGTAGTTTTGCTCATCTAGGTGACTTATCCCTGAAATTTTCTAACATTGTCTTCAGAGTATGGGAAGCATTTATTTCCATATCATTACTTTATTTAACTCGTGTTCCAGAGATTGTGAAAGTGGCTTGCATATTACTGGTTCTTTGCTACATGCAGTGCTTATGGTCATGTGAAACCCCTTGACTGTTACCAATTGCTCTCCTCTCTAGAACCCTGTATGATTTTTGGACATCATTTACAAAGGCTTCTTATCAATTTTGTATGTGGTTGTTCAGATTTTACCCTCTCTCAAAATTCTTAAAAATGAACATTTTTTTTTTTTAACATTTTATTCTCTTCTATCCCACACAGTAAATTATAGTTTGTTACAGAACTGGACTTTTAATTAAAAAGGGTTATACTGTACCCATAATAATTTTACATGTAGAAACTTATGATAGAAATAATGTAGGTTGTTTGAGGTATTGTATCATTTTGTTTGTTATTTACTAATATCAGTCATTTCATGTTTTACCAAGGAGGATACAGAATTCTCCAGTGCCTCCTTTACGACATCACTATTTTTTCTGTTGAGAGCATTCTTAATAGTCAAAACAGACAGTTATAATATTTTTGTCTTGTATAATTAATAATTGTTTACCTATTCCAATATAATATTGATGATATAGGAACTGATGAAACTTGCATGTTGCTAATGATTTATGTCACCATATTTAATGGTACAGTATTTTGCAACTCGTGACTTGTGCTGAGGCTGAATTCACAAGTGGTCTTTTACAGCAGCAAGCAGTGAGTTTGGCACATTCTCTTTATATGTATGACCTTTATGTCATATATTATTTAAAACATAGCTTCATGGCAACTCGGATGGAAAGTGCCTCTGTGTACAAAATTGCGTGAATATTGTATGCTTAATGCCTACGTACTCGTATATAAGTAGGTAAGATGTTGGCATATTGGAAGTTACTGAAATCTTTAAAGTATGATAAGACAGAGATGACCTCAGTGTAGGCAGTCTGTTTCATGGCATAGTTTGAAGGAATCCATTGATTGCAATTTGCCAAAAATCTTTTACCTCCTTTAACATAAACAGATTCATAATATTGTTGCCCTTCCCAATATACTTCTCCACTATTGATTTTAAGACCAAATATTTGCATTAAAATCAATAGTGGAGAAGTATATTGGGAAGGGTAAGAAGTTGTATGCTGCCTTCATGGACTTGGAAAAGGCATACGATAGAGTTGATAGGAAAGCTATGACAGAGGTGTTGAGAATTTATGGAGTTGGGGGGCCTTTGCTGAAAGGCATTGAGGCTTTTTATGCAGATACAAAAGCATGTGTATGGGTAGAGGGTGATCTAAGTGAGAGTTTTAATATTAGTGTAGGGCTGAGACAGGGGTGTGTTATGTCACCATGGTTGTTCAATATATATATATGGATGGTTGTATGAGAGAGGTGAAAGCCAAAGTGAACGGTCTGGGGGTGAAGTTGAGGCTGAATGAAGCAAACTGGTCCCTGGTGGCAAGTTTGTTTGCGGATGACACTGTGCTGATGGCTGAGAATGAAAGGAATTTACAGAGAGTGGTGGACGAATTTCAGTCTGTATGTAAACGAAGGAAACTGAAGGTGAATCTGGGTAAAAGTAAAGTGATGGTATTTGAAAGAGCAGAGACTGAAGTGATTGACTTTGCTACACCTTACAGAGTGACTGTACCAACTGGGACGAAGTGTGAGATAACTCTGAGGGGCGAGAGGATGGAGGAAGTGAAGGAGTTTAAGTACCTGGGTACAGTTATGTGTAAACATGGAAGTGTGGAAGGAGAAATTAGTGAGAGAGCAGTGAAGGGTAGACAGGTCATAGGATCACTGGGGAGGATTATGAAGGGTAGAAGTGTGAGTATGGAAGTGAAAAGGGGACTACGAAATAGTATAATCCTGCCAACACTGACATATGCGTCGGAGACATGGACATGGAGTAGGGCGCATCAGTCTAGAATAGGTGCTGTGGAAATGAGTTACTTGAGAGGAGCATGTGGACTTACTAGATGGGATGGAGAAAGTGATGAGAGTGTATATGAGAGATGTGGTATGAGTGAGAAGGCAATTGGTATTGAGTGTGGAGTGGTTGAGAGAGTGAAACGTAATACATTGAGATGGTATGGACATGTGGAGAGAATGCAAGGCGAGGAATTTGTAAAGAAGGTGTATGGAAGTGAAGTTGTAGGACCTGGTGTGAGAGGCAGACCACCGGTTAGATGGCAGAACAGAGTAGAAGAGTATGTAAAGGAGAGAAACATGAGGGGCAGAGTAGGGCTTGAACAAGTAAGGAGGGAGTGTTGGAACAGGGAGAACTGGAGACACTTATGCCGTGGCCACCCCCTTGAGGGGAGTTCCCGGAGGGAACGAGGCGTCGGAGCTATAGATAGATAGATAGATACTGCTGATTGTAGCACCAAGAGACGTATGCAAGAACATTTGTGGTGTTAACGATGGTGTGATACCAGTACGACAACTCCATTACGCACTACAGACCTCTCCTGCCGGAACCAGGCCATTGTCATCACCATGAATGTTCTTTGAATATGACCTTAATTTTCCTCATCACTTGGTGCAGATATTCAGGGTGATGGATTTTAGGTCTTCAGGTTACGAGTCCAGTTGATGACACCTATTGGCCAGATGATGTTTCCTTTAGGTAGATCACATTGGTTGTTGTTTTTTTCCTGTTTCTAGCTAATGGTACAGTATGTATCCACAGTTAATATCAATATGTTGTGACTGATTGGCTGATCCATGACTTCCTAGCTCCTGGGTGGGTGATGGGTGAGCTTCAACCAGTCACAGTGAAATTGGCTGCAGATATTTATTTACCTTCAGCCACAGAAAACCATACTGTGAATGTTTAAGCCGAGTGAAAGAACATCCATGGTATTGATGATGGCGTGGTACTGGTACGATAACTCCATAGACACACTGCAGAGCCATTGTGCCAGTACCACGCTGTTGCCAACACAGAGGGTATTCTTGAGCACGGCCCTTTAGGTTACACCCTCTTGCCCACTCATCTCTGTGTGTTTCCCTTTAGCTTTATATGACTATGTTGCAAACCCTTCACTAATCTTATACAACTCCCGTCTCATAACTCTTTATATTTATGCAGCACATTATTTTAAGGTTGTATTAGTCTTGGAATGTATAGAGAATATTAAATTTTTTACATCAAACTATTCTTGTTCAAAGTTTTGAAATATTCTTGCAGTGTGAGTTTTAGGCTGTCACTTATGGTACTTGGGCAGAAAATATTTTTATTACCATATAAATTTGATTAGATAAACTTGCTTGTAATTTTCGGTAGTAGTTTTCTATGTACAGCATTCAGACCATTTTATAGGTACAGTAAAGCCCACAAAGCTGTGACTAATTGGATTGATTATTTGACAGTTTATATATTTTTTAATTACAGTATTTGTCCCTTCCTCTCTAAGTTCACTTTGTTTACAGCACTATATATTGGTGTGTGTGTGTGTGTACGGTATGTGTGTATGCGTGCGCCTTGTTTAGCCAACATCCTCACTACCTAGAGCACCAGTATGATTTATGCTTGCATCTTTAATGTACATAGTTCATGCAGGCTGTTATTGGTATGTACACTGACCAACATATTACATTAATATTACATTATGTTGAATGTTACTCTTTAACTTGTGTTACCTAATAACAATATGCAGTCATGCAGGACTTGATTATTTAACTCGGGTGTAATACGACTCCTAAATGCAGTGATATCTTCATTATCTATTGTAATTCAGCTAAACACTCTGCCAGATAATGAAGAATGACATTTATCCATCCAACTATCCTGAATCTTTGCTGCATATTAATAGTAAAATAATTTAAGTATGGTCTGCTGGTGATTTTCATTATTGTACAATTATTAGAGGAATCTCTACTGCTCACCTTTGAAGCCAAAAAGTATATTCTACAAATTCCTTAAGATTGTATTTGAATAGAGTTTCTTTAGATTGGTTAGGGATTGACCACCAAGCTTTCTTGCTTGACATATGTTCAAAATGGAGATTTCAGAAACCCTTCATTGACTGAAAGTACAACACACTATACAGTCATGTACTGAATTTGGATGAAATAGATAGGAAGCACTGGAGGATGACAAAGCAATGCACAGAGTACAACATACCACACATACTCTTGTGCCAAAGGGTTGATAGTTAAAGTGTATAGTTGTGTACATAGTATGAAAATACTGTACAGGCTAAAGCTGTTATAGCCTGCAACTTATATATATTATACAGTAATCACATTTATGGACAGCACACACCAATTGTTAAATTATACGAATGCAGTTTTCTAGTTGAATTAATTGTTTGCATAATTATATTCCCCAGAACCAAACTTTGGGGGCTTTATTGTACGGTTTTACAAATTTGACATTGAGAAATGATTTACTCAGATAGATAAAACTGATGGTCATCTCCTCATCCTTCTCCTGTTCTCTCTCTCGTCTTTTTTTTTTTTTACCTACTTTTTGTCTTAGCTTTCGAGCTGCCCTGGACCTCTAGCCTTGTAGCCTCAGGTATTTCTCACTGGACACAGAAGTTAGTGTGTAGTTTGCCTCGTCAGGCACCTGCCTCCCACCTACAGTTGACAACTCTCAGTTTTCTTTTATGGCTGATGGAGTATATTTCAAATGTTTGTGAGTACTGTACTGTACTTATGGAACATTAGAAATACGAGTGATGGTTTATGCATGATGTCCTTCACTATAGCTTCCCATTTCCTAAGAAAAATAGTTCTTAGAAACATTAAAAATTTGCACTGTCAGCCATAAAAAAAAAATAATGATAAATTAGCTTCAGTGCTCTTACCCACCCAACCTACACATGTACTGTAGCTAGATTTTATACCTGTACATTTTTATTTCACCAATGAAGAAAGATTCTACATACTGTATTATGTATTATATTGTGCATCATGCTGAGCTGCTTGTAATAATAACCTCCCATTTCTCTTCATATATAATTTCATGTGGTAAGGTTGTACTGTTTATCCTCTGCTTGCAGTTTGCTTTGTCTTACCAAGCATGAACACATCTGCATGGTGTATTTATTGGCCTTCATTACAAAGAGCTACTTGTTTTAGGCTGTAAACACTGAAATTTTCTCTAGAGACAGGTTGTGATTGAAAAATGCACAGTTAGGATGTATTTCTACAGTTCAATACAGAATTCAAAAATATTTTTTTCCATTTTAAAAGATTGAATATCTTGTAGTGGAGTTAGAAATGATTACTGTATTATCATAGAATAATGTTACTCTAAATTAATTTAATTACCGGGAAAATATTCTTTAAGATATAGCCATAGAAAATCATATCTTTATTATAAATTTCCATACCTGTTTAGATTATGCATCTTGCTCTTGTTTCATAAAACAGAAATCAAAGTTTAAGTGGAAACTTATGAATGGTGAGAAAATCAGGGAATGTTTTTTTATTCTATTACATTAAAGTTCTGCAGAAGGTTCATTACTGAGTTGCTGTATATAGCTTCTTTGTTGCTCAGTATCAAATTTGTATGAGATCATAATGCAATGTAAATGCAAAGGACTAATAGATGAGAGAAAGCATATTTTATGTAACCTTTTATAAATATTGTCACATCCATATTTATTGTTTTGGATCACTACCAAGTACTATACTGTACTGTATAAAGGGCACTTGTAGTGAGCAATGCGTGAAAATTCACGGAGCAGTCATTACACATTTTAGAAGCTGATCCTTTTGCTTATTATAGCTGGGTTATTAATGCTTGTAAATTCATAATATTTTGTCATAATGCTGTAGTAGTTAATGGTAGTACAATAATTTCTTATTGCGACATAGTACTGTTACAGAATGTAACAGTACTATGTTACATTCTGTAACATAGTACTTGTACTATTGTACACCTTACTGTACATAAGAATAATAGTACAGTACAATACCGTACTGGAGTCGGGGGAACCTGGTCAGTGGGAGATTACACATGGTTGTTTTAATATGAATGGCTTATTATTTCTGAAGATTTGTGAGTACTGTACAATACTATAATAAGATCCATAATTATTCCTTTGACAACTTGAATTTAACCAAGTCATACAAATTTTCCTCCCGTTAATTTAAACATAATTTATGTAAGCTGTTCTTTATTGGTAAGGTGAAATACTCCCTTGATCTTTGGACAGCAGTGGCATTTCTCTCGGACAAGAAAAAAAATAAAAGTCGTCGGTTTTTGTTTAAAGAGAAAGATTTGTGCTATAGTTAGTTTGTATGGTAAGTCTGTGTGTGTGTGTGTGTTGAGGATGAGTTTATATGTGTAGATACTTATTAGTCCTGTGTGTTTCAAATATAATCCATTAATCATTCTCCCCTCCCCCTGACAAGTGTAGTTGTCTGGTGTTACCCTGAGTAAGTCATTGTTTAAATGGATCATACAGTGTTGGCTGAATAGCAGGTAACTGAGTCTCCAAACTACTCTAAGAAACAAGCTGCCTTAATTTTAGCTGCTTTGACCTGTCTCTTCGCATAGTTTGGAGGAAGTGGTAACCTCTGAAATGCCAAAAATATGTCTACCCCTTTAGGAGCCTGAGATGATGTCAGTGAATTGAAGGCTACAGATTCTACCAACCTGTACCATGAACCTGACACCCTTAGCATTAGTGGTGCTTTGTGGTACAGGTTGGAGGAATTTGTGGACTCCAAACTCTCAACAATATCACAGGACACTTAAAATTTTGGTAACTTTACATGTTTTTTTAATTATCCTTTTAATCTTTGTATTTGTCTTATATTACATTATCATGGGTGTAAAGAACTGCCAGCGTATGACAATTCAGTGGTGTGAAATTTTTTTAAAGTTGTGATTGTGTTGTGGTGCGAGTGAAGGTTTGTGAGTTGTAATGACGATGTTCTAACAAGGAATGTATGTGACCTTCTTCCTAGGTTATGACATGAGGCAAAACTTATATGTGTACATATATGTACTGTACATAAGATGCTCTACTGGTATGGAGACTTATATCCAGTATTGCTATATGCATGAAAGTTTTTATTAAGATTATGCTAAATAAATACATGTATCAATAAGATATTGTACTTAAAAAAAAAACATATATTACAAATTGAAAATCACAATTCTTCTGGAAAGTAATCAGTCTAAAATGTTTTATAATGCACATGCTGCTTATGTAATACTTTGATAATACTGAGGAGTATACTGGGGTGTGGATACAATATTGGACATACTGTACATCCCTCAGTTTGACTTACCCCTCCGGAAAAGTGAAGGAAAATCAGACTCATCCTGACATACAGTAAGCTTGGAAATTGGAATTTCCTTCACCTCTCCTGCGGGTCAAGTTGAATTCAGTTGATGTCTGTACTACTGTAACTTAACACATCTACTCTCAGGGACAGTGGAGGTGCAGGAACAGGCAGTAGTGTCAGTGAGTTATAAGGAGTGGTCAAGTGTTCAGCTGCTCCATCACCAACACTGCTTCCACTCATCCCCTCGCCACAAACGATTCTCGCAGGAAGTGGACAGTGCCAAAGCAGAAGCATCCAGGTACAGTATATCTAAGTGGAAATGTATATACAGTATAGCACCAACTTGTGGACAATGATGGTTTGCTCATGACATTTAAAGTCATCTGGTATTAGTCCAAATGTCTTATTTAAGTTGAACTGTACGTTCTGGTTTATGGATGAACAGAAATTTTATGTCAGACAAAAATTCTTCATTGTTGGTGTGGAAGGAAAAAAGACATCATTAATACTTTACTTATGTTGGTTACTACTCAGATCTGGTGCAGTAAGTGTGGAGCCAACTCATGTTGAGATCATTGATGAGTATGGTGGACAACACCGGTTGGATCTTCGGGTACTGGCCACTGATGATACCTGGGCTGCCCCGACCCTGCTTGCTGCCCAGCTCCAAGGGAGCATAGGCTCAGCAATCTTCTCTCAGGTGCTGTATAAATACAATCCATAATATTTAGCCCACCCTGGATGAAGAAAGCAAAGTTTACCGTATGTTAAATGTGTTGCTTTTGTGCCAAAATATATAAAGTCTGTCCCACATGTATGTTTATGAACAGTGGGGTAACCATTCACAGAAAAAAAAGTGCATGTAGAATTGTAAAATAGTGTTGTATTTTCTTTTGTGTGCTGCATTGCAGTATTATTCTTTGTTATATAGTCTAACTGTTATGCTGTGTGATGACTGTATTGCAGGTACATCTGGAGCGAGATCCTCGTGAATGTTACAGCTCACCGGCACCTTCCACCAAACAAGACCACGGCTCCATGAAACCCTCGCCTTCCACCACCGAGAGACTCTCTACCAGTAACCAAGCCCGGCTGGAAATGTTGCGTGACCTCTTGGCCTCTGAGCTGGGTTTGGACACTTCCTCATCTGTAACGGCAGTGGCTCAGCACACTCCAGCATACTTCCTCGGCCGTCATGAGGTGAGGCTTGTTATAATCTTGCTTTCATTCTATCTAGAGTATTATTCCATTTATACTGTTTATTATTTGGTTTTCTTTCCGTAGGTTCCCTCATATGTTACTAATTATTATAAAAAAAAAAAAAAATTATTCTCCCTATATTGTATACATTTATGTTATGCATAGAGTAATAATAGTGTAATAATTTTCCAAGCATCAATGTGATATATTCTGTATATCTGTATATGTATTGTATTTCTTTTCTTAAGGATTGTCACTTACTATCCTTTTCCTCAAACAACCAGCTGAAAGAGAGTTTGCTGAACCAGCTGCGGCCACATATGATTGGGGAAGAGTTGAAGAGGTCGGGTATAACGGTACAGTTTGTGGAACCCAACAACACACCAAAGGAGGCTAGTGAACACCACCTGCCTATCCTCACCAGTGCTTGTCCTCTCACATTCTCAACTGTCAAGTATTTTGAGGTTTGTTGCATAACTAAATTGGCCATGGTATAACTTTGATTGGTGGGAAGGCCTTTGTCCCACAGTGTTTGATGATGATCAATGATGATCATTTTGACTACTCTCTTCTCCCCAAATTAGTTTGATATACTGTATATCAAAGGTTTACTGTACAGTATTTTTTTTTTTTTTTTTTTTTACATATAGTGAGTGGAGGAAAGGAAAAAACAAATAAATAAATGGTTCCATTTGCCTATTGGCATCCTCCACTCATAAAATATTTAAAACAACTGGATTTAAATTGCTGGGGATTATAACTTGCTGGAAAACATTCCCTTGGTAGAGAATTCCACAGGGAAGTAGTACGGGGAGTAAATGAATTTTTGTAAGCAGTTGTCCTGCAACGTGGAGGAGTCAGTGTGAACTCATGCGCATTCTCAGCTGCCCTAGTCCTCCGTGGGAAGACGCGAAGGGGTGGTATAATCAGGGCAAGTTCATCCGAACATTTCTTATAAAAGTATCTATAAAATAGTGCAAGGGAAGCAACATTTCTACGTACTGATAAGGGAGGGAATTCATTAGTGATCATAGGATTATTGATCAGTCTGATAGCTCTGTTTTGAATTTTATCTAATTGTCTTAACACCACCGATCCACAACCAGCCCACAGAGGTGAACAATATTCCATCTGGGAACGCACATGACTCTTATATATTACTGCTAACTGCTCGTCAGTCAAATAATTACAAGCTCTGTATAAAAGTCCCATCTTCCTAGATGCAGTTTTGGCAATGGATTTTACATAGGGAGTCCAACTGAGGTTTTCATTTAAAATTACACCAAGAAGATCAATGCTGTGGGACTTGGGGATATTTGTATTATTGAAAATAATGTGAGAATCTTGATTATCTGATCTATTTGAGAACGGGATGTATTTAGTTTTATTTGCATTGAAAGAAACTAGGTTGTTTTGTCCCCATTCAAAGATCTTTGTTAAGTCTTCATTTAATGAAATTGAAGTGGCAAGTTTGTATTCTAAAATATTGTGTTGAGTAAAACTATCATTAAATGAGAAGGAACTGTGAATAGTTGAATCATCAGCATAGGAGTGAATTGAATTCTGAGTAACTGACAAAAGATCATTAATATGAATGAGGAACAAAGTTGGAGCCAAGACCACTCCTTGAGGAACACCAGCATTAATGGGATGAAAGTCGGAATACAGACCATCTACCATCACACGTAATTTTCTGTTGCTAAGATATGAATTAATTAGGGGAACAAAAGATTGAAGGCCATAATGTGGAAGCTTAGACAGTAATAATCTGTGCCATACTCTGTCAAAGGCTTTAGATATATCAAGGCAAATTGTGTGAGTCTCTCCATGTTTATCAGTTGATTGGAATATGTTATCTGTGAAATAACAGAGCAGGTCCACAGTATATCGTCTCTGTCTAAAGCCATATTACTTATCATTTAGCAGATGATTTTTCTCAAGGTGCTTCACAAAGTGATTGTTAAGAACTATTTCAAATATTTTACCGAGAGTAGACGTGATGGCAATTGGTCTGTAATTTGATGGATTTGCGGTAGCTCCTTTTTTGGGAATTGGTTGTACATTGGCTTCTTTCCAGGCGGCTGGGAAGGACGAGGTATGGAGACATATACGAAATAATTTTGAGAGAATTGGAGCTAATTCTTTTGAGCAATTTTTTAATACAGTGGGAGGAATTTCATCTGGCCCTGGAGCTTTGTCGATAGACAGATTCTCCAAAATAGTTCGCACTTGTCTTGTATGAATTATTAAGGGTGGACTTTCTGTGGAGTTAAAATTCAAAATGGGAGTGTTTTGAGCAGTGTCATTGAGGTTTGAATTTGTGGCGAAGATATTGGCCAAAAGATTTGCTTTACCACGTGGATCACATATGAGATTTCCATTGCTATTCTTTAAAGGGGGAATAGATGAACTATGGTTGAAGTTAGATTTGAATGAGTTTACTGTTGACCAAAAGATCTTATTATCATTAGGATTATTCAGTAATTTATTGACTTGTTTATGTATGAAGTTAGATTTGGCTAAATTAGTAACAGCTTTAGCATGGCATCTGACAATTTTGAAATAATTGTATGACTGAAGAGTTTTCGACTTTGTATAGGCATTATAGGCTATTGATTTTTGTTCTGTAGCTCTGGCACAGCTGTGATCAAACCATTTTGGAGAGTTAGATCTTTTTGAGTATTGATGGTGAGGGATATATGTTTTCATTCCTATTTTTATAAAGTCAGTAATATGGTTCAGGAAGCTATCTGAGTCAGTAGAGTAAAATGATGACCAAGGAATGTTAATTAAAAAGTCACGGAACCCCACCCAATCTGCAGCATCATAGTGCCATTTGGTCACTCGGATGGGTTCAGAGTGGATGGGTAGGGAGGAGTGGGAACAGGAGACTGCAATGAGGCAATGGTCTGAGGATCCAAGAGGGGACTTCACTTCAACACTATATGTTTCGGGATTGGTAGTAAGAAACAAATCAAGTAGGTGCGGTCTATGTTCTGGATTATCAGGTATGCGAGTGGGGTGCTTGATAGTTGGGTGAGATTGAATGAGTCTGCGAATAACTCGCATTCAAGCCCAGGTTCATCAGTTCTGGCCGAATGAGTGAGCCACTCAACATTGTGGACATTAAAATCACCCAGTAAGGATATATCAGATGCAGCATTAATGTTTAAATCAGAAAGAATGGAGGTCAGGGAATCAAAGAGGCTATTATCTGGGGAGGCATTTGGTGATCGGTAAATACAACAATAATATTTAACTGAGCCTGAAGAATTTAGCTTGTAAATTGAGTAATCAAAATCTGGTGATGCGAGATTGAAAATGTTCTCCAATGATATTGTTGATCTAGCAAAACAGCAAACGCCTCCCTTTGATCTAAAATTTGACATTAAAATATATCCTGGAAAGTTGTAGTTAGTCAGGTCAGAAGAGGGAGTGACCTGGCATTCAGTGAGGAAAAGAATGTTAGGGGTTTTGGTTTGAAGAAGTAAGTGTACCGAGTTAATGTTGGAGTGAAGCCCCCGAACATTTGCAAACATAATTAATTCATTGTGCTGACGAGCAGTTGTTTTATGCATCATGGCTGGTGCTGACACAGTTGCGTGATGATGACCGGGAGGGCCCTGTGTCAAAGACCCCGCCCTGCCGGTGGTGGTCATCCGAGAAACCACCGCGCTTGCTCTAAGAGTTGCATCAGCCATGGTATAAAGTTTTAAAATGTGTTTGCACTTGTATTGTTTTTCATGTTGAGTTGAGAAGTTGGTATGTTAATGTCAAGGATAGGAGTGTAAGTGAATGTAGTTTGTATGGAAGTGTGTGTAGTGTAAGGGATTACCTGGCTCCCCATAGATGTGTGAGGCAGAAGATGTGTAACCAGCAACTGAGGCCTGGGGGAAAAAATGGAATCAGGTACTTCCTTGAATCTCCCGTTGCCTCAGCGGTAGTACCTCCCTGGGTGGGGCTACCTAACCCCTACTACCTATATATACTATATATACTATATATACTACCTATACTACCTATATACATGTATTGTACTATTGTTTGAGGTATGATATTTCATATACTATAGTATCTCTATGAATATGTTATACATACAGTATATGTATTAGTGTATTGTGTAGCTGTCATAAACCAATGTAATATTACAATGCAAAATATATATATATGTTTTTTTTTTCATGTTACACCACCTTATTTTTAGCTTATGGCCATTAATGTTGACTGTTGACTAACTTATTTATTATACAATCATCCACAAGACTTTGAAGACAACTGCCATTGGTCGATTAGTAATCTACTGTGATGTGATGACCTCGAGCCAGGAGATCACTGCGGGTCACCCTCCTCTAGTACATGGTATCGTTGTTCTACCCACACAGCAGACTAAGGGCAAGGGTAAGAGCCTCTTTCTGTTTCTCTCACAGCTTCATAGCCTCTCCATAATACTGAGTTTTCTCTTCCTAACATAAATTGATGACGACTTAAACTGTTAAACAGGTCGAGGAGGCAACGCGTGGGTATCCCCTCTTGGATGTGCCATGTTCAGCACACAACTCCATATCCATCTGTCCTCGCTCTTGGGTCAACATCTGTCATTCCTCCAGCACCTTGTGTCCCTAGCAGTGGTACAGGCGGTGAGGGACCTGCCTGCGTACTCCCACATACCATTGACAATTAAATGGCCCAATGATATCTACCTTGGCCGTGAAGTGAAGATAGGCGGTATACTGGTCGAGGTCACAACACTTGGCTCGCAGGTCATTGCCAATGTGGGTAAGTGATATTTTCTGGAAATGTTATTTTGAATACAGTACTGTATGAACCTTTTAGGTCCAAGAAAATTGCCTGATGTTATCATGTATGAAGGAAGAGCAAGAAACAGTAGGACAGAGCAGAACATCATTATGATTGTTGTTATACTGGTTGTACTTCTACACTATTATTCTTGCAGGGTGTGGAGTGAACCTTAGCAACAGCAATCCCACTGTGTGTATCAACGATGCAGTGAGACAACACAACCTGGACCACAACACCTCCCTACCTGAACTGGACCGCGAGACTTTCCTGGCACGAGTTTTCAATGCCCTGGAGAATCTGATTGACACCTTCCAGTCTAAAGGTCCAGGTGCAGTCCAGCCCCTGTATTACAAGTACTGGTTACACAGGTGATGATCCCCACTGATTCTGTAATGTTGCACTATGGTCCCTATATTTCAAAAGTTTAGGGCAAAGCAGTTTCAGTATAGTGACCAATTTAGTGACTCCCTTTAATTAAACCAAATAATGTCATTGACTAACCCATAACTTTTCTTGCATAATGAAAGTTAGGCCTTTTGATGAGGCTTTGGACCTTTAATGATTTGTTTTAGTTATATCTGCCACTAGCCAACCTTCTCTTTCTGGACAGCAACGCCACAGTGACAGTACAGAGTGAACAGCGGCACACAGAGGCGGCCGTCATCGTAGGGGTGGATGACTATGGCTTCCTGCAGGCTCAGCTAGTGTCTGGGACCATCATTAGTCTTCAGCCGGATGGAAACACCTTCAACATGATGGAGGGACTTGTATATGCCAAAACAAGTTAATCCTTTCACTGATGCCGACTATTTTTCGGTGCTAAACATACTAATTTGGTGTTTGGAAGTTATAAGTGCCCCTAACACAGGAAGGGTTACTGGAAGAGCTTGTAGCCCATTGACTGCTGAGGGTGTTTTATGATGCAAAACAAGTGGTGTGTTGTTTGTAAGAATGAAATTATATAATGATCGCAGCACAGGGAAGGTTAATAGTGTTGGCTCTTTATGTGGTTATAATGATGATGGAAGTATTGTCCAGAGATCTGCACCTAAATAACAAGGTAGGTGTTTGTTTTTATGATGTAACTTAACTTTTTACACAGTTGTTGTAATTTATGTGATCTTATCCTGTACCTGTCAAGTATAGTGTGTTCCGTAGCTGACAGCAATGTCCACAGTGATATCATAAAGGCCGAATGGAATTGGTTGACACTTGCATCCACGAGTTAGCAATTATGCATCAACCACTCATGTGCAACTCAATGATTTTTGCTGTGGACCTTTACCATCAGCTATAGAAAAACTGATTATGGTGACTACCAGTACACTAGTACTAGGTAGGGAGGAAACATATTGGCTGTAGGATAAAACAGACATAATATTTGATGTATTGTACAGCATAATAAGTTTTATCTACTCATTGCAAGTTCACAATGTTAATAATATTCATATGATTAACAATTGGAAAATATAATAAGAAATGATTTAAATGATATCGTTTATACATATAACTTCAATAACAGGCATTTGTATAGTAATTGCAATTCTCATATTGACTTTTGCAATTATTTATATAGTATCAAACCATTTTGTAATTTTTAAGGATTTCTCGGTATGAGAACAAAATGTAATGGAGGGGAAGAAAAAGAAAAATACTGCCAGGAAGTCACAATTATATGATAATTTATTTGCTCTGCAGAGGGACTGACACTGTTACATCTCCATCCAATTAGGCTGGAGGTCAAGGTGGTTCAGATGAGAATATGTTATGATGGTAAAGATCCAAAACTCTCATACTCAGGATGATCAAGCATGAGCATATACAGTTGCCTTCCTCTCCCACATTACCCACCTAGTGTTTGCACCAATCTTACATTCTGTCAGGTAGAAATAATCATATGCGAGTGGGAAGGGTAATAGTGTGTACTGTATGGCCATGGACATGCAAATCAGACCTCTTGGGATTCAATATACTGTAGTGAGAGGGAAAGATTGATAATACAAAGTGGGAAATGTGGGCCTGAAGGCATCTGTACCTTTGCTACCTTGGGCTGCCTGCTTGACTTCCTTTTTTGTCATTTTTAAGTAGCTGCCTTACGCTGATAAATATTATCTGCTTCCTCATGGAGGTTATTGTAACTACCACCAACACTTGACTGATCTCGGTCCCACAAAGAAATTTTTTTAACTAATTTTTTTGTACAGTACAATATACCTTCTCCCAGTGCCTTCAGTTGGTGTGGCCAGATTATTGTTGATCGTCAGAACCCATGTCTCTTATTTCTTTTGGTGTTTATCTGTGCTTACGTGGTTGATCGTGCCAGTAATCATATGCTTGCCTCAAGGATGAAGGCTTGCACGTTTTAATACTTTTTTCATCTTTGCATTCGTGTTTAGATAAACCAACTACCCTACCCATATATCAGGGTTTTGGTCGGATAATGAAGGCTTAGCACATTTTCACTACAGGTCTTGGGCTTTTTCACAGTCTGTTATGAATTGTCATGTTGATTCATGACACCATAGGTGGGTGAGAAAAAACTTTGAAATATGACATTATATTTGATGTTGTCAAAAGGATGTTACTGTAAATTAGGATACTTGAGCCCCTCAAGAAATCATCTTCAGTATTCTAGAATATGACTGCCATTAGCAAATTATTTTAGGGATAATGTCAATGTCTAAAACTTAACCTTGATAACATTAATACAGTACTCCATAATTTGTGCACAATATAAAGTTCATTTACTAGGGCCCTTTGATCCCATGGTATGGTATATGTCAATGTTTGGAGACCTGATATATTGTGGGAAAATGACATTTCTAACATGTCTGAAAGTAATTCAGACTTATCTGTTATCATTACTTTCAGTCATTCCTGTTCTCTCTTGACTGTTGTTGTAATGTTAAGATTTCTGCAATAACTTTACATCATAATAGCATGTCTCGTCCTTTCAGATTTATTCAAACTCTTTGAGTGCCATGTGATGTGTTCTTAACCCATGTGTCAAATGAAAGGAACTTGCTTGAAGTGTTTGGTGTGTCATGGGGCTGCATGCAAAAATGATCATAGGTAAGGCGTTGACAATGACCAGTATGTTGCCCGTATAAGATCTGTGGAGGAACCCTCATGTCATTCGTTGCCATTGCCTACCCATGGATTTATTATTTTTTTTTTACATCCCACGTTTCTCCAATTACTACGAGTACGGACTCATTGTTTACTCGTCTTGTATGTTTCTGGTTGGCAGTAAATGTCCCCAGTCAATCCTGGCATCATATTGGTTAACCGTGAATGGTCAAATTATTGCACCCAGGTGTAGGAGCCTTGTATCAACCAATCAGATGCAACCCTCTTAGATATTAGATGGGAACATTTACTACCTCTCAGGAAAAACAAGTGATCTCTTACAACAGGATGGTTACACTGGTTGTGAAAATGAGCAATATGATTCTTGTACAATAGTTATATCCACATTATTGAAATGGAGAAATTATTGGTGGTACTACAGGTCTGGTGGCCCACCTTGGTTTGATAACGTGGGTTTAACCATGTATGATACGTTGCTGAAGTCATGACACTGATTAATTATTATTTGTAATGTGTTTAAAGTCTCATATCTCTGGAGACATAATTATCCTCATACCCATCACCTTATGTAATTGATGTGTTGAAACCTAGCATGCAACCATCTGATTTTCCTTTACAGCCCACTCAATGCCTTTGCAATCGTATGGGCTGGTATTGGAGTAAACACTGTCTAACTGTAAGTAACCAGTACAGTTGAACCTCTCAAATCCGAACTTCTATAAACCCAAAACTTGTATGGTATGCATTTTCCAAAAGCTTTCACGGTTTCAGTATACTGTAAAAATGAATGGAAAATTTGTTTTTTACCATAATGTAAGTAGAGTAATGTATATGGAGAGACATTAATGTAATTAATATCATAATTTACCCCTGGGAGAAAGATCATCTAGCATTAGTCTGCTCTATAGTAGTTAAGAGAATAAATAATATATTGAGAAAATGAAGGCTAGTTATTTCTCCAAACTGTGACCAGTTTGTTGTGTGGGTGTATATCTTGCCATTAATTGGTCTCCAGGCACAGTTTAGAGGAAACAGTAGCCTCAAATTCATTGGATATATGTTATTCTCTTAAAAAATCTTGTCATGCTAGAGGGGTTAAAATACAACTTTTTGTATCCAAGCTTGTAACATATAATAATAATAATAATAATAATAATAATAATAATATAACTAGCTTGCCAGTAAGTTACATTCCAAATCACAGTCTAATATTTTTTGTTGTAATTTTCAAAAGGTGTTTTGCAAATAATATATTTTCATAAATATGTATATTTATAGTATGTAGCAAGTACTGTACAATTTATTTTATATATTTGCCTGTCAGACAGTGCTTCATAATTAAAGTTGGGCATGCGAGTTAACTTTTATCTTTAGGTGGACCTGTGGTGTTGGTGATATAGAGCGGAATGATTTCTCCAAACTATGCCATGAAACAAACTCCCTCAGAAAAAGCAATACATAATTATATTGTACCTCTCTTTGGAGAAATTGGTAACCTCAGGGTTGGATGACTGTTTCACAGGCTCCCAAAGTATATTGTTTTCTCTAGTAGTTAACAGTCTCAAGTCAATCACTTAAATAATTTCAGATATTCTTACCTTCTCTTTTCTTCCTTTCACAAAATCTCTGGCAGTGTGGGGTCCTAGTTGTTATGCTGCCAAAAGTAAACTTTTTCTTTCCAATCAATCAGTTTACAGTTGGACATGTATATTGTTGGTACTATTCTGTAAGGTGACTGCCAAGTTTTGAGAGAAACGGCATTAGTTCGTTTGTGTACTTTGTAGTATGTGATGAGAACGCTGGTAAGGTTCTACGATAATATTCTGATGGCTGATGTACCTTGAATTTGTGTCCAGTTGTACACTCATTTGACATTAACATCCACAGTTATGTAAGTACTGTATATCAACAACTCGGCAATGTTGTCTACTAAAATACAGTAATATTTCTGCAGTTTACTACTAATAAATTGTGAACTGTACAGTGAACATGCCCAACTTTAAGTTTAATTAGCATGTTAATGGAGTATAACAGAACTGTACTATACAGGAAGTAGTGATAATTTGGCAGGTTGTAGAGAATTTTACGTAGGTGCATGATGCAGTAATTCATCAAGTAATAAGACTGCTCACTGGTACAATAGTTTTCATAGTAAAATTGTACTGAGTTGTAAAAAAAGTTGGATGTACATTTCACAATTCAGTGAAAAGAAATATTTGATGTAATGTATATTTCGCTATTCACTGATAGTGGTCTTCTTAGATACTAATCTCGGACCACCAGTAGATTATTGTTGTCACAATAACTAACCAGTCCATACCCACAGTGTTAAATATAGTTCTTCTATAACGATATATGCAAATTGCTTAAAGGTGATGGTAGCTTTAATAGTGAGTAGTCAAGTAGAAGGCTGTAAAAAAAAATATATATATTCATTACTAATGTACATTTATGTATAATGGATCTTTACTGGAAATCTTTTTGCATTGATAGACTCTATACTTACTATGACTTTTGGTCAAGCTGAAATGACACCGTTGCTGCCTGCCTCTGTGATTAGGATGTGGAAGAATGGCTAAAGATAATGCATTCATTCATACATACACATACATATCTTGTTGACTAAAGATAATACATACACATATACTGTACATCTAGATGATCAGTTTGGCCATTGAAATCTATGACCATATAACTCATCTGATTGCAATTTAAAATATTTCCTGCTTGGATAAGAATGAGTCATTTGTGGTGAATGTGTTCTTCAGCTGTCCCACTTAACAGTTTGTTTATACTGTCTTATGGGCCAAGGGTTGTTTGGGACGTAAGGCATGTGAAGCGTTGCAAGGCTTGACACCTGAGCCACTGCTGGTAGTGCTGATATAACTGTGATGGCCAACTACTCCTCAACTTTTGTGTTCCTCCATAAAGCTTTACCGTTAATGAGTTTCTATTTACATGTCTTTTCCAGCTAGTATATCAATTATATATATTACATTTACATAAATGTATACATACCATATATATAAAGTTATATATATATATATATATATATTTCATATTTCTATAAAAAATAATCTAAATTTACTGAATTACTATAATATTATAAGTAAGAGCTTTATTTTTTTATACAAGAAAAGGATGATTATTGGCTACAGGAGTATAATATATGATAAAGAATTGTAAATATTGTGCATAGGTAATGAATCAAAGAGTTACGACTGATGCACCCAACTGCAGTGGTTCAGCTGCTCCAAGCTTGAGGTTGTGTACATATTGTTGACTAATTATTAAGACATGCATACATGCAATAAAGGCACAAGCAAGCTACTTATGGTACAGTGGCAGTATTGTGAGAACTTATGCTTTGATCTTTTCTGGCCAAAAGTAAAATGTCCACAGTGAACAACATAAAGGGAGAACTTTTTTTTTTAAGTATAAATTGGAAGGGCTATTCATTCCTCCTAACTATCCCAGGAAACAAATACTCTCAAAGTTACTGATTAGGGAGCTGCTTCACAACATAGTTTGGAGGATTCAACAGCCCTCCAATTTACCATCACTAATTTCTCAAACCCCTAAGGCAACTGGTAACCATGATCAGTCAGATGTAAGTAAGGTAGGCATTTCAGTGATATCAGCCTTTATATCTCTCATTCGTGGACATTAGCCATCAACCACAGTGTAACAGACTGTAAAACACCCTTGACAGCCTGAATTGTTTGTTTCCCATTTAGGATGCAGATCTCTCCTTACATACAGCTCATGTGCTTGTACTGTATTGTCTCTGTGTCTGATCCAAACTGTAAATCATACTACCGAAGAAAAATATACAATTACAATATTACTCAGTCTTTATATTTCACTAATTTTGATGTATTAACCCCTTAAATGCACGTGACAATACAAGTCTACACCACCAAGTGTGGAGGACCGCGGGTGATGACAAACGTTGACCGCAGTTTTTATATATGTGCGCCTCATAACATGCTAGTTTCGGGCTGGCAACACTGCATATGATAGTCAAGGGACTCCCTAGAGTCTAGCCAGCCACTTCCAATCAGTGTTACAACAATAGTGACCGTGTGAGGATGCATTTTCATCACTCCTCTTTTCCTGTAATTACCATATATGTATGTAAAACCAACAGTGACATTATATTTCATATTGTTGTGTTGAAAAATGGGATTCTGGCATGTTTTATAACGAAATCAGAGTGTGAAAAAGTACTTAGATATGTAAATAGTGTAAAAGTGAATTTTGAGTTGCAGTCATTCTGAGCTGGCTACCCATCCTACAGATGTCCATTTAGTCTTCACAACTACATCAAGAGACAGCTAAAGGTTTGTACTTCAATATCCTGGACAATTTATTTATGTAGCGTGAGTGGTTTACTAGCTATTAGCCGTGAAATGTGTTGTTTACATCATCGGCTCGAATGCGGGATAAAGGCCCGCCAAGACAGAGGTGCCAATGCTCAGTAATGCCCGCGTTTTAAGGGTTAAAACTTGACGTTTTACGTACAAGTTATACATGATATTATATTTTACTTCAAAATAGTGTTAAAGTATTCAGATTGTATCTCGACATTTTATTCTTTCATGTAAAAGTAAAAAGAGTACAGCAACAATACATGAACATGATTTTCGCTATGATGATTTTTGTCTCGCTAATAACCAAGTACAGTTAATGAAATCTATTATCTTTAGGATCCCATTTCTCTTTTGTCAAGGGGACTGATATAGTGTGTGGTGAAATGTTAAACATGGGAAATAATGTTACATTTTTTTCCAGATACATTTAAGGGAGCACCATTTGTAGTAATAAGGGAAGATGGACGAAGGTAGGGCGTTCCAGAAATAACCAGTTGTATAAATGTAAGACTGCGAGTCCTGGTTAACTTTTGCATTAGGGAGTTGGACAAAAAAGGAAAGATACTGACTAACTTAGTGAGTTTTGCATGATCTGAGGAAGAAGCATAGTATCATTGGGAGATTTCTGAAGAGCAATGTTCAGAATAATAGCAATACAAGAGTGAGTGTATAGTGAACTGTACTGTCCTGATATTTTTACTTAAAATCACCTTTATAATAGCACCTCAATTTAACATTAGACCTTAAAAAACTATTTAAGCAATAATACAGTACTGTAGGAACTGTCAATATTTTCATAAACTAAAAGAATATGCTTCTTGTTTGTATAGTACCAACACAGGGGTCATCAAAACAGAGACATAAGTGCATATTCATCCACTAACAAATCACAACTTGCACATTGGTTAGCAATCAGATGCAGAGAAAATATCCTGAATACTACAACTCTTGACTCTAATCCAGAGAGGGAGCTCTACAGTATGGTGTTAATTAGTTTGTGGAAACTATACTTGGAGGGATGCATTATTGGAGCCACTGTTGCAGAGAGGAAAGAGCCCCTAACTACTGAGTTAAGAGTTCCTGTACCGTGAATCATAACCACTTTATTCAACTCCCTTCCATCACTTCTTTGCGTATCACTTCCAGACTAACAATTATTAAAGATAATGTTAAAGCTATCACGATTACTAAGGATATATGGCACTGTTCTTTGCAGGTACAGGACAGTAAGTGTTATACTAGAGTTGGTGATGTAATAGAGCACCACCATAGTTCTGTGTGATAATATATCTTTTTTATTACTTAGAGAAGATGTTTATTCAGGGGAAGAAACACCGTCCATTCCACCCATACACAGTTCTGAAGCATTGGTAGAGCTGTTCCATTTCCTCTTGGTCATGTTCAACCATGTCTTGCGTCACTGACTTGTCTTGATCTGGCAGACCACTGTAGAAGTTGTGTAATGCCTGCACCTGTTTGATGAAAAATTCAAGAAAAAGTTTTGCTGAAATGAACAGTTACACTACGAGGTGATGTCAAATATTTTACTATAATTTTAAGAATTATTGTAATGACACTTAATAGCGCGACTGTAGTGTAATTAACAAGCAGCACATTACCTCTGAGCAGGCCATAAGTAACTGGTGTTGTTTCTCATTATGTATGCGTTGCAGCTTCATGGCTTCAGCTTGAGTCCTGCACCTCTCTCTTAGATCTGACACGTAATCTTCGGTCACGTCAGCCATACTTCTATGAATCCTCCTTATACTGAAAGATATGTCGTTGAATTTCCTTCGTTTCTCGGGTGGCTGGCCATGTCTCCCTCTTTCCTCTTCTCGTTTTCGTTTCTTTGGCTGCTGAACATGGGTACTAGTACTCGCTTTTTCTTCACCTGAAATATCAATGAATAAATTATGGTCTATGCAATATACTGTATTAATATGAAACAATAACATGCACTGATGATAAAGTATTAAATTATTGGACACACCCAGACAGTGATAAAAATTAACCAATGACAAAACAAATCATAATCAATAGCTGCTCTGAAATGTGTGATTAGAGACACGAGATCCCAGGAATGGCTCCTAACCCTCTATATGACACAACTCCAAATCGACCGCAGTTACCATGCTGTGTTTGTTTATAGTGGTCAGTCCTCCTCACTGCTCTCTTACAGCTCAAATATCCACTGTAGGTCTGGTTTACATTAGGATCCGGAACCACTACACTTTTCCAGAGCCGGCGAGTTTGCTGGTATCGTTCCGCATCTGTCTTCAATAGCTTTAGGTAACTCCATCCTGGGTCCTGTTAAATTAAATGATTAAAATGCAGGTAACAAAAAGTAAAAAAGAGAATAATATATAAGCTTAACCCTTGAAAGAGACAACTATATTCAGCTTAGCATGTGGATGGCTGCTCTTTGGCACTTTACTCCAAGCTATTGGGAAAAAAAAAAAAAAAAAAAAAAAAAATGAAAGTCTAAGAGAGAAAACAGATCATTTTCACAAACTCATCTCACAACTTACCTCATTATCCTTATTTTCTTGAGGATTGTCACTGACGAAGGGCACCATATAGGACTTAATTGGTTCTCCTCCCTTTTCACTGACTTGTCCCTCAATCGCTCGTGACTCAATATTTTCTGCGACTCGATGAGAACCTCTTCCACTTGCTCTACTCCCTGACTCCTCTTCATGACTTCTACCTTTGTCTTGTTGTCGTTGTGCTTTAGGGAGGTACTTGCTTGTATCTTTATTACTCTGGTGCTTGCTTGTATCTTTATTGCTCCTGTGCTTGTTTGTATCTTTATTACTCTGATGCTTGCTTGTATCTTTATTAATCCGATGCTTGCTTGTATCCTTATTACTCTGGTGCTTGCTTGTATCTTTATTACTCTGGTGTTTGCTTGTATCTTTATTACTCTGGGGCATGTTTCTATCTTTACTACTCTGGTGCTTGCTTCTATCTTTATTACTCTGGCCACTACTTCTCGAATCAGTTTTATCACACAAAGTCAGTGGTGTCTGGGATTTAAGTAAAGCCTCTTCATCTTTGTCCTCCTTTTTCTCCCTATCCTTGAGGAACTCTTCATCTCTTTCCTTCTTTTTCTCCCTATCTTTACAAACATCTTCATCTCTTTCCTTCTGTTTCCCCCTATCCCTACATAATTCTTCATAATTTTCCTTCTTTTTCTCCCTTTTCATGTGTACCTTTTCATTATCTCCTGCTGATTGTAAACTGCCCTTCTCTGTGGAATTTTTCTTTATAATGGAAGGCAGAGAACTGGTCATCTCATGGCGGGTATCTGGTTTTAGACAGACAAGTTCATCCTTCTCCCTCCTCTTGTTCGACAAATGGGTGTCATGTTTGCTGTGACTAGATGTGGGTGCCAAGGAACCAGAACTACATTCAATATCATCAAAGAACTGGGAGGGTGACGGGTGTATTTCGAGAAGATCAACGTCAGAAGAGCTGCCATCATTTCTTTTCTTGGGGGTTACTTCCCTCCTTACCTCTGGGTCTTTGCTTACTGAACTGGGTATCCAAGGTGTCTCTACAGGCTGCAGCTCTTTCCTGGTGATGGCATCTTGGGTTTGTGGGGAGCCTTGCAGAGGGTTGGGTGGAGGTGGGTGTGAACCTTTTGAATCTAATGTACCTGATGACTGCAATGAATCTTGTGAGGTTATTGAATTTAGGGAGCTTGAGGCTGCTACTGATCTCTGCAAGGGTTCTGTTATTTCTGACACGGTTATCTTTGACGGTGAAGCTAACAAAGTGGGCAATGACTGATTTCCTGACAATATGGAGTAGCAAGGTGTACGAGGCTGTGGCAGTGAAGATTCGGGTGGACATGGGAGTGTTGGACTCGGAGGGGTCGATGCTTTGTATGGGGTGTGGAGGAATACGTTGGAAAGACGATCCAAATTTCGCGGTGTATAATTTGGTACTATCGGTGCTGAATCATCCAAGGAGGCCAGAGGTGATGGTGATGACTTATCTGGTAGTAAAGGATTGGCTTGCTCAGATATAAAGTTTGCCAAGGGATTGAAACCATTAAGAATGAATGAAGGTGAAGGAGCTACAGGCAGTGAATGACTGACCTGAGACTTGATAAAATGAGAGAGCCGGGAAATGCCCTCAAAATCTACCTCTGGTGATATGTACAGCCCAAAGAGTGTGGATTTTTTCCCGTTATTCTTCATCTCCTCCCTTTTCTTTTTTCCCTTATCTCTTTCTTCATCTCCCACATGATGTTTATTGTTAAAAGGTATTGATGATGATGATGATGATGAGGAGGAAAGGGCTGTAGCTTCATCACTAGACAGACATAGTGACACAAAGTCAATTATATCTAACAAGGGATCAGTTTTTGAATGCTCCTCTGCATCCATTTTACAATTCCTGCAAGAAAAATATTTAAAATTAATATCAGGCTATGTATGGTAGTACAGTACTTACATTATGTACGGTCTGTAGACCCACATAACTAGCTAAACATCCATACTATTACTGTCATGACATATTCACCCTACTGTAATATACATAACTAATATTCTATAATCTTGGGCAAAATATTTATCAGGTTATAATGTACTACTCTAACCAAGTGTCTTATACAGCACTTAATTATGAAAAACATTAACTACAATAATTACAGTATCATTATTACAGTACTGGCAGGAAAAAGTTACAAGCAATATTGTTACAGTCGTTGTAGTTAGAGTTTTGTGATATGAAAAGTTGTACCCGTGTTTAAATGGCAAATATGTTGTTCTTTTTTTATACAACACTCGGTATATAAGATTGAAAACAGACTTAATAAACAAACTATACATTTCTTTGATAAATATTTCCAGACATGTTTTGGAGGTCTAATAATAAGTCAGAACCAACTTACTAATATATATATTTAAATAAATAAATAAGCTTACCGGTATATATGCTACTTAAAAAGAAAAGAAAAGAGTAGCATTTATACCGGTAAGCTTATTTTTATATATAATGGCAACGTACTATATGCTACCAACCCTATATATTTATCTTTTGGGCTCTTCTTTCAGCACTGTTAATTGTCTTCGTATCTACCATGAGTCCCTTCTTTCCATCTCCTCGCCAACTGCAGGAGAGACCACAGTAAACATCTCCAGCAGTACAATTATTATTTATTTTTTCCTCGTGAAGCGAGTAGTGTTTTATGTTGTGAATGAATGGCGCACGAGTCAAGCTCAAGCAGTGGTGCCAGGTCTGCTTGATGAAATTTCCCCAACTTCAACACCAGAATGTCCCTTTATTTTATCTCAATAGTTCCCTGCTTACTTTTGAACATTGATGGGCCTTTTGCTATTTCGTCTATAGTCAAACTCGCCTAAATTTACGGCTGTGGTGTGGTTTTCACCTCTTTACAGTGTTGCCGCCAAATTTTCAGTACCGTTCTCTCTCTCTCTCTCTCGTTTCTTTTATTTATAACTGTGCTTTCATTTGTTAATTTGAAGACAATTTCTTTAGCCTGGCTGTGTAGATGTGAGGAATGGGTTGAACTTTTTGCCATGGTGTCTGTGCAAAGGGCATAAAAAAAGTGAAAATTGAAAAGAGGTCACCGCCAGGAAGCTATCCTGTGTCAAGGCCACCAACTGGGTGTGGAAGTGTTGCCGCTCAAGAGTGATTTTTTTTTTCTTTTACTTTGGTATTGGCAAATGACTATTATTTTGTTCTACATAATAGCTTACAGATTATGAATGTGATATTCCTCACCCTTGAAATTACGGTAAAAGCCAGTAAATGTGATCATTTTATTCTACAATTATAGCAACACCTGGGGGGTCTGGGTGTAGGTGTGGGTCTGGCTATGTCAGTATTGCCGACACTCAAAAAAATTATATTGATTATTTCTTTTACTTTGGATAATGGCATATTTCTTCTTTTTCAAGTTTATTATGTTATATCTATAACTGTGATATTATTACCCACCAGAAAACTATTCTAAATTCCATTAAAAGTTACTACAATTTCTTTTAGCAACACTGTACAATATTTATGCCATGTTTCTGTGTAACTGTATAAATGTTTTATGCATAATAAGATTACTGTTGATTAATCCATCTAAATACACAAGTGGATGTTGTATATATCTGAATTTATTGTATTTGTGATGCCTTGTACATAAATAGCTTCCGTTTCACATCGCAAGTTGGGGAAACGTGGCGGGCGACACTGTACAAAATAGCGGGACACACCACAGCCGTAAATTTAGGCGAGCAAAACTATAGTAGAAATTTCCCTGTTTAATCTTGATCCATCTTTATATAATTTCCCTGTGTGAACTTCAAAATTCCCTAAAACAGCAAAATTTCCCTGCATCTGGCACTACTGGAGCCAGGTGGGGTCATGATGATCTTTTGGTATTACTTGCTGCTGGTTTCTGTCATTTCAACGGCACCTTTTGTTTTTGTTGTGAAGAAGTGTGAGTTTGGTTTGGTTATGGGGAAATGGAACAGCCATGAGCCATGGCTGATAGTGCTGGACCAGGGTCCAAGGAATGTTGGAAAGCAACTAAACAGAGTTCGAAAAAGTGAGTCTTCTAAGCCTCTCTCAACGTTGAGAATGGTTTGGAAAATTCACTTGTTCGAACTGTGTTCAGTTGCTCTCCAACACTCCTTGGACCCCTGGGCTAGCACTATCAGCCAATGACAGACATGTACACCCTTCACTCCCTTCAGTCTGTCATTCTCGAATCAGTAATTGGTATGATAGAAAATGGTGCTCGTAGAGGAAAAACTATGCTTACCTAACCCCAGAAATTGCCCCAGCACTTTATAATATTTTAATAGTCTGTATATCAAAACTCCTTATTATACCATAAATATTTATTCAGTTTCAAAAGTTACCATCTGATATTAACAGTATCAACCATACATACGGTATTTCCGAGGAGTAGTGAAACCGGTGTTGGTATGAAGTTTAAAGGAATATCAACCAAAACAGCTTACACACTTTATTATCATAGTAACACAGAGGGTACAGGTAAATGATTATGATAAACACATATAGATTATTAAAAATGCAGTAAATATTGAAATTACGTATGCAGACAGGCACTTGTTGTTTTCTGAGTAGTGTTGTTGTTTTCCTAGAATCAGTTACTCGGTACCGGTTATCACATTGGATTCTGGAACGTATTTTCTCAGTTTCCCGTCCACCATCTTCCGATCTAAAGGGTATTTATTGAAAGAATTATCGTTTTGCAGTAGTGTTGCCAGATCCGGCTGGGTCCCAGTATTTTACCCCTGTCATTTATTGTACTTTATCACGATTATTTCCCGGTAGTTTGCCCAGGTTAGGTCCCGGTAGTCTGATGCGGTCTAGGTTAGGTTAGGTAAGGTCAGGCTAATTTCAAAATGCCCCATTTGAATATGCCCTATCTTGGAAATGGGGCATTTGCGGAGGAAATGCCATAGAAGAAAATAGTCTTAGAATGGTCTAAATAAGTGGGTAATGAAGGTAGAAAAAACGTAGGGAAGATGTATCAGGAGAATGATATGCAGGGAAGGAGAGTCCAGAGTCCATGATTCAGGTAAGTGTGAGTGTTCAGTTACGTTGAGTAGACCAGATAAGAGAAGTCAAGTATCCACGAACCACGATGCAGTTGTGTGTGTGTGTGTAACAGTGTTCATGATACAGTTGTGTGTGTAACCCTTTTCGGTATATATTGGAAGAATTACCGTTTTGTAGCAGTGTTGCCAGATCCGGCTAGGTCCCAGTATTTTGCCCCGGTCATTTCCTGTACTTTACCACGGTTATTTCCCGGTAGTTTGCCCAGGTTAGGTCCCGGTAGTCTGATGCGGTCTAGGTTAGGTTAGGTAAGATCAGGCTAATTTTAAAATACCAGATTTGCGGAGGAAATGCCAAATATGGTCTAAATAAGTGGGTAATGAAGGTAGAAAAACTGTACGCAATAACGGCAATTCTTTCAATATTTACCCAGTGTTCATATGTTACAGTTGTGTGCGTGTGTATACTGGAGAGAAGTGTTCATGATTACAATTACGTGTGTGTGTGTGTGTGTGTGTGTAGGAGAGGAGAAGGATTCATGATTACAATTGTGTGTGTAGTCACTGTAGTGGTTGAAGCGAGGAGGAGTGTTCATGATTATTAATATATGTGTAATACTGTTTTTAATACACATCGAATCGTTCAGCCCCCTGTGGTTAGGTTGGTGGTGGTGGCGTCAGTGTGCCCAGATCTTTCAGAGAGGCCAAACTGTAGAGCAATTACCAGATACGTGACCACCGAACTGGCAACCTGAAAAATAAAAGGGTAAACACGACACACAAGGCCATTAATTACTTAGAAAAACTGATGGAGAAATGAGGAAAAGGAGGAGGAATTAATTACTTAGAAAAACTGATGGAAAAGGAAGGGGAATTAAAATGGGGAGGAGATGAAGAGGGTATGATAAAGAAGAAAAATTATTGCAAATTACAGAAGAAGAGGAAAAGAAGGGGGGAATTAAGACGGACGGTGAAGGAAAATGGGAGATGAGGATAAGATAAAGAAGAAGGATGATAACAAATTACAGTCGAGGAAGAAGAAAGGATTAAAGAGAGAAAGATGACGGAGAATTAAAATGGGGAAGGAGATGAAGAGTATATAAAAAAACGAAATAACAATTTACGGAGGAGTAATTAATACATAGTAATAATTTTAAAAAATAACGGACGATTTTTTGTAACACTAATTGACAAGAAATCTATATGAACATGTTTGAGGATTTTCGTGCATCGATTTTTGCTTTATTTTGTTTTTGGTATGTGTTTTGTTTATATTTTTATGGCTGGATGTAAGCAAGCACCGTTGAGGGCCCGTTAATTTGCGTCAATCACCACACAATACAACTTGATGGGCACTGGATATTATTTTATTACTCGATCCATGCAGTCGGGGAATGATGACGTTATGAATATTGAAGAAATGTCAACGGTAACAGTGATTAATTAATATATAGTGCAAAGAGGTCAATAACCGACCTAACTTGTAACTGGTAGCTCTGCTGGAGTGTGTGTGTGACTGTGTTTCTTTGTATAGTAAGACAGTAAGAAAGGATTGTGGAAACAGTCGATAGCAAAAAAAAAAAAAAAAAAAAAAGTATTGTGTAGCGACGAAAACAACAACAAAGGGATTATGGTAAAAGATACGATGACAACAACAAAGGGATTACGATAAAAGATACAACGACAACAACGAGAAGCAAACCAAGGAATAATGAAGAAAAAGAGACGACAACAACAACGACAACTTGGCGACGCACCGATAATATGATGTGCCTGTCGAGGGTGAAGAGTCGACACACGAGGAATTTGGCTCCAGTTACCAGGATCCTCTCCACGTCCCTCAGCCCAACCTTGTTAAAAACGGGCTATAATGGCGAGTTATATATTCCCGACTATAATATGTGAGCTCAAGTGTAAACAGTATGGCCGGTACTAACCTCCATGGAAACACAGGTGACGTGGGAAGTGAGTCGACCCCTGATGCGTCGTAAACTCTTTTCTCGCTACAACGAAAATATAATATTATGCGTGCCGAATATTGTAGTTCTGATGGAAAATATATAACTACTCGTGGAATTTAATGTTCATTCTTCTCGCTGTAGCAGAAATATACAGTACAGTTTATATATATCATTTTTACAATGCAATATATTTACTAATAACAATATACGTACTTTGTCACGAAGTTGCTAATTAACTTACTTGAGTAGAGAGGCAGTCTGGAATGAAGGCCACCTGCACCACACTGAGAACCTTAGTGGTGATGTAGGCGATGTAGTAAGTGGAGAGCGCCGAGGCCCCCGTGATGGTGAGGTAAAGCATGACGGTGGCGTTGACGGTGCTGGCAAGGAGTATCATGACTGTAGGGGGACCTGCGTACTCCACCATGTCCACTACGATGTCGTCAAGGGCCAGCAGACGACGGGACACACGGCACACCTGTGACGACTGGGGCACTGTATAACTACCACCACTGTCATCTTCACCACCAGCATCTTCATCCACTATCACGTCTCCCTGTAAGTATAAATGAAAATAAGAATGAGGAGGTCATGTCACCACCACTGTCACCATCTCTTCCATAAATTGTGAAAGAAGAAATTACATAGTTATGACATTGAAAAGGACGTCAGACAAACCTGCTGGATGACTGTGGTGGCAGGAGGAGGTGGAGGGGGACGAGGATACATCATTCCCCACCTGAGCGACGATGCACTACTTAAAGGGGTCACGTCTTTGGCAATGGTGGGGGCTGGTGCAGTGTGATGGGCTCCGTTGTTGTTGTTGTTGTTGGTTTGGGTGGAGGAGGAGGGGGCCACAAGCGTCTCTACGGCTTCCTTGATCTCGATGCTGACAAGTTTGAGCAAGAGGTAGATCAAGAGACTGATACATGAGGCTGTGGTCTCGATGGAAAAGTCGAGGAAGAGCGCAGGGATTTGATAGAGGGCGATGGATTTAGTCACGGGCTGAATAATCACATCCCTAATGGAGAAATACGTGGCGAGTATGATACCCAAGATCATACCGAAGCCACACAGCAACTCCATGGCATCATCTCGTTGTACCAGTGGCTTTCTCAGGGATACGCCTACTTCCCCCAGCCTGCCAAAGATCCGGGCCAGTTTGACGCTACTCAGGGACAGATAAGCGAAGAGAATAGCCGAGGTGAGATACGACACGTAGTTGAGTATGTGTATGGTGATGGTAGAGGTGATGCCACTCCTACGACGAGGGGCATTGATGACACAGCTCAGGGAGAAGGTGACCAGGCCCATAACAATTATCCAAGACCACATCACGGCCAGTATGCTACGGTGTAACTCCAGTTTGCCCTCACTCCCTCCTCCCACTCCTTCATTGTTGTTTTTGTTTTTCCTCTTTGTGCTTTTCCAACGGTATGGGAAAGCGCCAAAGAGCCTAAGAACTGAGGTCAGGACGAAAATTAAGTTGGTGCAGATACAACCCATTATTTGTTTACTAAAAAATTGCTTAAAAAAAGAATAAATAGCAATAAATAGTATAAAAGACAATAACTGAAGACAAGTAAGTGTATTGTAACGAGAACCAAAACGATGATAATTACTATATCTATTGAAGGGCAAAACGGGAATGGTTTGACTAGCCTAATGTAGCAAATGCAGGCGAAGGTGTGACTACGTGTGAGCCCTGGTTGGAAGTGATAGTGGTGACCGTTGTGTGTGTGTGTGTGCGTTGACGGGAGCGAGGAGGGGCAAGTGGAGAGGGAGTTTGTGTGTGTGTGTGTGTGTGTGTTTTGACGTGAACTAGGAGGGGGAGTGATGTACGATACTGTTCTGTGTGTATGTATGTTGAAGGAAGCGAGGAGGGTGAATAGTAGAGGGAGTGATGTGTACGATACGGTTCTGTGTATGTGTATATGTGTGTTGGGCATGCCGAAGAGGATTGGGAGGGACACACACAAACACACACTTGTCACCCCAATTATATTCAATCAACGACAGCGACCATTAGATGACACTGAAGGACAAAGGGAGGTGAAATATACTGCTTATGAAACCCACACGACAAGTCCAATATAGCCTCCATGCCTATATTATTATTGTAGCTAATTACCGGACGAGATAATTATGACCTTCTTAAGTCTCTGATAATATGACTTCGAATACCACACATGTACCCTATCACCGTACATACCTCTCTCTACATCAGTGTTCTTAACCAGGGGTGCGCTAGAGATAAACCTACACCCAATTTCCTAATGAAGTGCCAACGTTACAACAGACTTGAGTACAGGATACACGTATGTGATTCTGAGGGACGAGGGAGAGAGGACACGTAGGTGACACAGAGGGAGGTAGGTTATCGTCACGTATCAGACCACACCACACCTCCCGCACCATCAATACACAGTCCTCTGCTTGAGTGATTTATGGTTTCCCTGTTTTAATAAATTTTTCTTACATATACTGTAGGGTGGAGGATTGGTTGTGTATCATTTCTGATTTTGCTTTCTTCATATATATTTAAATGGGCTGTTTATGTAACATAGATCATTACTGTAGCGGTGTAGCCATTACAATACTTTCATGGAATGTATTGTGATGGATACAAATGTACTTATTAAAACCACGTATTTTAGTTTTAGCATTTTTTGTTGTATTTCAGCAATCGGGGGTGGGGGTGGGGGGTGCGAGAACTGACTGCTGATTTGAAAGGGGTGCATATATTGAAAAAGGTTAAGAACCGCTACATGATGATAGTGTGTGTTGTAGGGGTGGCTTTGAATATGGCTGTTAGGGTGATGAGAGGGGAGAATGATTATAGGTCCATATTTTATTACTACACACACACATAGGCACATTGTATATGTTTCTTCTTACTAACTCACCCAGACAAACAAACGGACAGACAGACAGACAAACAAACCAAATATACAGACAGACAGACAGATGAACAAACCAAATATACAGACAGAGACAGATAAACAAACCAAATATACAGACAGACAGACATATAAACAAACCTAATATACAAACAGACAGACAAACAAACCTAATATACAGACAGACAGACAAACAAACCTAATATACAGACAGAGACAGATAAACAAACCTAATATACAGACAGACAGACAAACAAACCTAATATACAGACAGACAGACAGACAGATAAGCAAACCAAATAAACAGACAGACAGACAGACAAACAAACCAAATATCCAGACAGACAGACAAAATAAACAAACAGACCGACAAAATAAACAGAGAGACAAAGTGTTTGTTTGTTACTAATTGAGGCTTAACAACCATCGACTAGTTAATGGTTGGAAAGACAATGTAACTAAAGAATAGTGTATGTGTGTGTGTATGTTTGAGGTGCAATTATTATTGTGTGTGTGTGTGTGTGTGTGTGTGAGGTGCAAGTATTATGTGTGTGTGTGTGTGTGTGAGGTGCAAGTATTATGTGTGTGTGTGTGTGATTGAGGTTCAAGTATTATGTGTGTGTGTGTATGTGTGTGTGTGTGTGTGTGTGTGTGAGGTGCAAGTATTATGTGTGTGTGTGTGTGTGATTGAGGTTCAAGTATTGTGTGTGTGTGTGTGTGTGTGTGTACAATTAAACCAAGAAAAATAGCACAGTGTTTGCAAAAATTTCTGGCCCTATAGGACATGGCAACGAGGACAGTTATTTGGGACAGAAGGACAACTAGGATGGAAGGACAATGATTTAGGACAAATACAACTAGGACAATTAGGACAGAAATAGAACTAGGATAGAAGGACAAGCACAACTAGACAGAATAACAAACTATTTTGGACAGAAGGACAAGGATAACTAGATAGAATAACAACTTTTTAGGACAGAAGGACAACTAGGACAGAAGGACAACTAGAGCAAGCAAACAGGCAGGCAGGAGGACAGGATAAAATAGGACAAGCTGTGTTGGTATCCATGTAACTAGTGACCTTTACATTCACGTTCTTGTCATATTGTTCTTGTTTGCTGTGGCTTGGAGTGGAAAAAATAACATCATCATCCATCCACTTAGGCTACTCACTCGTCTACCTTCGTTCCTTCCGTTCCCACGCACACAAGGTACACAAGGTAGGATAAGTTATTTTGTGTGTGTGTGTGTGTGTGTCATTGAGGTGCAAATATTATGTGTGTGTGTGTGTGTCATTGAGGTGCAAATATTATATATGTGGGTATGTGTGTGTGTGTGTCATTGAGGTGCCAATATTATGTGTGTGTGTCATTGAGGTGCAAATATTATGTGTGTGTGCGTGTGTCATAGAGGTGCAAATATTATGTGTGTGTGTGTGTGTGTGTGTGTGTGTGTGTGTGTCATTGTGGTGTAAATACTATGTGTGAGTGTGTGTGTGTGTGTGTGTGTGTTTTGTTTTTATATACCAACATTATAATTTACTCCTTTAGGCTTGTACTGTATAATAATAGACCTACTCCCTCACACGAACATTCACTCACTCACTTTTTCACACATACGAGGTTTACACTCACGCTCACGCTCATCTGGGGTTTATGTAGTTTTACAGAAAAATATAATTATAAGGTTGGGGGTTGGTTGGTGGAACGGGGTTTGGTAGGTTGGGGGTGAGGGGGTATGGTAGGTTGGGGGTAAGGGGGTTTGGTTGGTTAGGGGTAAGTGAGTTTGGTAGGTTGGAGGTAAGGGGGTTAATAAGTTAGGAATAAATATGACGTTTAGGGATTCACAACTTATGGAAAAAATTACTAGACATGATGTAGAAAAATAACCAAACCACTGACAACCCTGAGTGTATGTGTGTGTGTGTTGAAGGACGCGACATTTGAACTTTACTGTGTATTATTAAACCTGAATGTGTTTTTCTTAAGAATTGGGGCAGCGTGGGATTAATGTGGTATATACAGCTACACATACACACATACTCTCTCTCTCTCTCTCTCTCTCTCTTTGCTATTCGAAACTGTTTAGTGAAGCCTCAACACACACACACACACACACACACACATATAAACAAAGCTAATATCTCGTTCATCATTATTACCACTACTAATAATATAACACTCCACCTTACCAAATCTATCCTCCCTCACTCTCACACACACACACACACATACACACACAGCTACTCTGTTTGGAGCTAAATACAGTAATATATTTTCCTTGACTATTCTTTCCTATCATTTATATACCAACAGTGTGTATATTTATTAGGTATTATACTAGATTTGTTTTTGTTTTGATTTTTTTTTCTTTGTAGGCCTAAGCGTTTATATTTTTTCTTGGGTACTTACGTTATAGATTATATATATATATATATATATATATATATATATTTTGTTATTCCTTAATAGTTATGGTAGAGTATATTTTGTGTTCCTCCATAGGCTTGAAAATGACGTGTGTGTGTGTGTGTGTTAATTTCTGTGCAGTCCCAAGCATCCATGGTCAATTCTGCATTGCATTTTATTGCCTAACAATATTGGTACAATTATTACACATTTTGAAAGCCTTATGGCAAAACAGGACACATGAACAGATATAATAGCATAATTATTAAGAAAATTATGTTATAATATATATAAATTATATAGTAGAACTGGGGATACTTTAGGGTGAAAATAAAACCCCATCAATAATTATTATCTACAACCTTTATTGCACACTACAGTTTCCCGCCGTCATTTCCCGCCAAAACGAGCGAGTGAGTGTTAGGAAGAGTGAGAATCGTGGTTTGAGCACCAACATGACGAAAGATTATTATTATTATACATGTGATTTTTAGTGACTCCCTGATCGAGGCTGTGTACGACTAATAAAACTAATTCATTATATCTTATCCACCTCTTCTTTCTCTTTTTATTATTTTTAGTTATCGTCGTCGTCTTCGTTCTCCTGTTCAATTTGTCACTATAAACAAAATTACCAACAGATCACTGCACCTTCCAAACCGCAAAAGAATGAAAAAATAAAAGAGAAGAGTCAATTGTCGTTGTCTTCACGTGTTAATTCAGTCCACCTTCAAAAATAATTAAAAAACAAAAAAAAGAGGATTGTTGGCTTCAAGTGATCACTAATAACTGCAGCTTCCAAACCGTAAATAAAAAAACAAGAGAAGTGTTGTTGTCGTCTTCACGTGTTCAGCGCATCTTCCAAACAAACGAAAAATATATATAACCTCATCAATAACAACAACAACGAGAGAGAGAAAGAAATATAGAGATAGATAGCATAAATAGTAGGAGAGAGAGAGAGAGAGAGAGAGGCCATAAATAATTGGAGAGAGGGAGACTTCACGTGTTCGCTGGTGAATCTTTGAGAGAGAGAGAGAGAGAGAGAGAGAGAGGCGAGCTACACGTGTTCGCGGTGGGTGAATCTTTAATTAATCAAGGCTTGTCCACGTGCACACTACTTGTTGCTTGCTTCCCAACGAGCAAAACAAGAACAGGTCTGATTATTATTATTACAAGAGGTGAACTAACTTTGAAGGAGAACGAACGATGCGTCAGGCGTGTATGTACAGTACATGTGTGCATCTTTGGAAAAATAAAAATAAAAATAAATAATAAAATTAAAAATATACATGGAAGAGTAATAATAATAATAATAATAATAATAATAAAGTTCTTGTATGAATGACTTTCAAGACTACTGATTCCTCCAAGCAATGCCGGGAAACAAACCAACAGAACCTCACGAGTATACAATTAGGCTATCAGTTTGTTTTGTAGAATAGTTTGGAGGAAATTAGTAGACTAACGGAATTATACCTGAGCCTGTTAAACGCACATATATATAAAATTAATCTTTCTTTTAGAGTATCTGAGTATGCCTTGCTTATATTAATTACTATAGTGTATAATAAAACGTTATGTATGTACAGTATGAATTAAAGAACTACTGCTACTACTACTACTACTACCGTGATCAGAGGTATTTTAAAACCATACGCAGATCATTGGCTTATTAATTATTGTCATGGGAAATGCTCCAGACACACAATATGGTGCTTGGTGTAAAGAGAACCTTAATTAAATAAAAATCATACACTATATACGTCAATATCCCTATAGCAATATATACATTGTCAGTTCGTGTATAAAAATTTCACCTGTGCACATCACGACCTTATTTATCTATTATTATAGTCTGTACAATTTCCACAGGACACACGCACACATACACACACACAGGTCCACATGGCACATTATTATATAATTATATAGTCAGTGAACGTGTAGCACAGGTGATGGACTAACTTATTTATCCCCAATTAATTAAACCCATCCCACTAGGAGCTATCGTTTACATAGGCTATATTGTCATGCGCAATGTCTGACGCTTCGATCTCCCCGTTGGGCTGTTGTTGTTGACTACGTGACTCCCCGCCATCCGCGTCGTTGTTGTGTTCTGGTTCCTCGTGTATGGTATCTAGAGGCTTGCCGTAGCTGCTCTCTATCATAGACGCCTCGATGCTGAAGTTAACGGAAGACAGGAGGATGGTAGCGAGACGGATCTTGCCATTAGATTCCTCGTCATAGAGCCAGCTGGAGTTCGTGCGTATCACCAGGCTCTTCTCTTTAACGGGGCCTTTTGGTTGTACGGGCTCGGCGGTATACACGCTATAGTTCCCCACCTTGTCGGACATCATGATCAATCTATAAATTGATGATAATGAGAGTTAGATTATTATAATTATAATAATAATAATTATTATTATTATTATATGTTGGTGGGAATGAAAGGTATAATTATTATTATTATTATTATTAACTTGCATTTTTGGCATATTAAGGTGAAGATTACAGGAGCGAAACACTGCTAATAAATAATAATTCAAAACCCTGGATTGGTTTCGAACGAAACCAACATTTTAATGCATAACCAATAAAATGAATGAACACGACACAAAATAAATCAACACAACAACAACTCACATGAAAACGAGAGCCATGAAGATATTTGCCGATGCACCGAAGAAAAACTGAGCCCCTGGGAACACGTTGACGGTGGAGTGGTAGACGGCGGTGTAGAGGGAGAAGCTTACCATAGGCATTACACCGTCTAGAGCCCCCAGTACCGCTGACACCTTACCTGTAATTACAAAAGAAAGGGAGGGGGGATGTGAGATCCTGTGTATAATATTGTTGGGTTTGTGTGTGTGTGTGTGTGTGTGCTTCTTTCATGTGTCTGTTCTTATGACTGGCTGGCTGTTTGTGTCATTGTGTGTGTGTCTTTGTCTCTCTTTTTTTTTATCCTCTCTCTCTCTCTCTCTCTCTCTCTCTCAACTTGTGATGCCGTGAATACCAATGTGAGACAAGAAGGAATGGGTTCGGATGGTGGGGGAGGGGGAGGTGGGTTAGGCTACATGGCAAGACAATAGACCATTATTATTATTATTATTACCAAGGGAGGAGGTGTGTGTGTGGGGGGGGGGAGTTGTCATGCCCTTTCCTGGGGGAGCGAGTGTATTATTGTTATCTACAAGAGTGAATTGCCAGGCATTGTTATTATTTGCAGGAGTGAGTTGCCCAGGTAGATTGATATTATTGCTATTATTTTCTGTAGGAGTGAATTGCCAAGTAGATCGAAATTCATGAAATAGGAAGACGAGTTCGAATGAATTGACTAACATTATCATTTTTTTATCATTGGTTTATTGATAGTAGTGTTTAGTAAAAGTGTGTTTACGTGAATTTATTAGTGAGGATAGTTTATTTTGTATAGGTTATTAGGCTTAGACGATCACAAAGCAATATAATATGAATATGGCATACAATAGTTTGACGATAATATTTTGGCGGGAAAATGCAATGGAAGCGAGAGTGTTTATCTGAGGCGGGACAAAGAGACGTATCACTCTAAAACGATAATATTCCTCCGTTCTTCATCCTCCAACTCGTTTTCGATGTTTTGATACACGAAAGTAGCCTAACTAGACGATGGAGAACGGAGAAAAGTTGGTTGCTCGTGTGATATGCCACTGAGGCTGGACAAAGAGACGTATCACTCTAGGACGATATTATTCCTCCGTTCTTCATCCTCCAACTCGGTTTTCGATGTTTTGTGACCCGAAAGTAGCCTAACTAGACGATGGAGAAAAGTCTAGTTGCTGGTATGATATGATATGCCACTGGTTAACGTCAAAAGCGGTTAGATAGTGACTTGACTGCAGCAGCTGTAGTCTTGGCAGGAAACAGCAACAAAAACAAAACAAGTGAAGGTCGCGAATGACGCCATCTCGGAAATGAAAAAGAAAATGATCGAGGCGCATCGAGGCACAGTTGACTAAGCGACAATTATTATTATTATTATTATTATTATTATTTGGTTTGTTAATGCTTTGTCAGTCACTCCCAAGTTTGTATTCGTTCCCTCCTTCCTTCCATCCCTCCACCACTACTTCCCTCCCTCCTATATATAAGTTTGCATTCCCTCCTTCCCTCCACCCCTCCATCATAACTTTGCATCCCTCCATCCCTCCTCCTCCCTCCCTCCAACACCTCACCCCAAGGCCACTCCTATAATCAATTGCACGTCATCTTGCAGCATAAACAATGGAGGGGCCACTTCATCGTTATGGATTATTTACACAATGACTAACGTAAGACATCTCTACCATGTATACAACACACACACACACACACCAAAATAATTTAGGTGTACTGTATATGTTTTGTTATGGGGATATTCTTTTGTTGGTGAATTGGAAGGTCTCTGCTCCTCCAAACTGTGCCACAATACAACAATACAGATCCCTTATTTTATTACCAGTGAGGGCGTCTGTTTTCTGGCAATGTTTGGAGGGATCACTAGCCTTCCAATTTGCCAACATGAGAATCACCCTTCAATAATAACAAGCAGATAAACCCACACTTTCATAAACCCCCTTGTCTCAAAATAAATAGAATAATGATAAAGAATAAATATATAAAATCGAATGAATATCGGGGGTAAAACTGCTCTAACTTTTGTGATTCATAGTTCTTTCCTTGTTGCACGGAAGGTCTTAGAACATACACACACACACACATAACCCTTTGAGATGAGGACGGGCATATTGTCTTCAGGGATATGTGTGTGTGTGTGTGTGTGTGTTATAAACCTCTAACCAGACCACACTTGGGAATGATGAGATGTGATTAATGGGAGTCATGTGACAGATATATTCCTTCTTTGATATACTTTACGATGGTGTGTGTAAGTAATATATTATCCTCCTTGTTTATCCAGTATAAGCCTAAACAGGTATACGGAATATTATATTAGTAGTGTATTATTCGCTTTATGCAATGATTATACAATGCATGATTATTCTATTTTGCACTTGTATATATTTTTACGTCCGTATGGTTTCAATCCGACATGAAAATGATAATAATATAGCTTGGTCGTAGTCAACTGCATTATTATTATTATTATTATTATTAAGGCAGCGGCAAGGTCAAAGTTACCCACTCATAGCTGTGCCTGGAAGGATACAAAAGAACGAATCAACAGTCCATATCCAAACATTGTTGTTACGCAGCCCTCTCGAAGGTAAAAAGGTATTGGAAGGTCGTAAGGTATATATAGGGGGAATTATTCATCAGTCATTACCCAAGGATTAACAAACACAGAACGTCCCTGATAGCAGTAATACAGTATTGAACACTGAACAATACAGGTAACTGCGTCGTTCATTTACGAGCGTTGTTTATCGTGGCGTAACAACAAACAACAGAATGAGTATCTATCTCGCCAGCCAGCCTACCCGCCAGCCACTCCTTATTTTCCCGCCAAAATTCGATGCTCTCCATATTCGCGCGCACAGACACAGTTAGCTGCTGCCTGGTCTGTGAGAGGAGGAGGAGCACCGTAAAAAAGTGTGACCCTGTACGGCAAGGTCGGTGTTGTAGCGAAGATCCGGGTGTGGGGAGCAGAGGGGGCATGAACCAGACCGAGAGAGAGAGAGAGAGAGAGAGAGTTACTTATAAACTAGTGATAAAAAAAAGAACATCGCTAACCCCATTCATATCGATAAATTTTGGTAACTTTGACCCCCTTCCCGTGATTGCGTGCTCATAATAAGTGATGCAAAGAGGCAGACAGAATATGCTACAGAAAGTGTTTATTTGGTGGAATGGGTGTTTGAGGCAGAGAGGGAAGCAATTAATTTAACAGGTGGCCCGGGAGAAAAAGAGATGGGTGGGTATAGGCTGGTTGGTTGTCAGATAATTATACAAGAGATAGTAGACTAGCTAGGTTAGAGAGTAGAAAGTATTGCTAGGTGGAGTGAGTTTTCAGCAAGCCTAAGAGGGAAATGGGTTAACACATACGTAGGTGAGTAGAGATAATAAGGCAGGGAAGGAGAATGAAAAGGATAGAGTGAGGTAGAAAGAGAGACAGTTAGGTAGGTAAGTAAGTAGATAGATAAGTGAGTAGGTAGGTAGGTAGTTAGGTAGGATAGGCTAGAGAGAAAGTGTTGTTTATCGGGGTAAGTGCTTGGTGAAGTAGAAAGTGAGACAGATAGGTAAGTAGGTAGGTAATTAGATATAATATAAATAGACAGGAAATGTGAGGAACTGGAAGTGAGAGCCAGATAGGTAAGTAGGGATAATATAAATAAGGAGAATGAAAATGGTGGAATGAGGAAGTGAAGGAGAAAGTCAGATTGATAGGCAGGTAGGTAGATAAGTAGAGAATGGTGATGTGAGGAAGAGAAGGAGAAAGACAGACTGATAGATAGGTAGGTAGGTAGGTAAGTAGAGAATGGTGATGTGAGGGAGTGAGGAAGAGAAGTAGAAAGACAGACTGATAGGTAGGTAGGTAGGTAGGAAAGTAGAGAATGGTGGAGTGAGGAAGAGAAGTAGAAAGATAGACTGATAGGTAGGTAGGTAAGTAGAGAATGGTGGAGTGAGGAAGAGAAGTAGAAAGACAGACTGATAGGTAGGTAGGTAGGTAGGTAAGTAGAGAATGGTGGAGTGAGGGAGTGTACCTATTATAAGCAAAGCAGGTGTGGTGGAGGGAGGGAGTTATAGTGGTCCTTCTCCATCACTACCACGCCCTCACCACCACCACCACCAATAATAGAGAATAGATGTTGGTTGATAGTTAAGTATGTCAATAAAAACTGGTAACTTGGACACTCCTTCTGCCCCACCCACACTTCTTATGTCCCCATCCCCGCCCCCACTTCTTATGCCCCCTCCCGCCCCCATTTATGCCCCCACTTCTTATGCCCCCCCACCATAAAGGCTCTTTCTTCACTCTCTTATACTCCCACTTATTATGCTCCCTAAAGGCTCATTCCCCACTTCGTCTCCTCTCCTACCCCTACTTTGTCCCCATGAACCCCCCCCCCCTGCCCCCTCCCCTCCAACAGTCACAGGGAACATGATGCTAAGACAGTATTGCCAATTTAGCTGTTTTTAATTTTCCAACGGTCGAGATTATCCATTGCCGATATTTGTCAGTCTTTCGATATTATTATTATTATTATTATTATTATTAGTATTAGGTAGGAAGAGACTATTATTATTATTGACTGTGTGATCCTCCTCTCACTCACTCACCCGCTTGCTTGATTCCCCACTCCTCATTAGGCTACTTCATCTCTCTCTCTCTCTCTCTCTCTCTCTCTCTCTCTCTCTCTCCTTCCGATAAAAAAGCAACACTACACAAGGCCGGTGTTTTGTAATTTAATTTATTCTTATACTCTGACACCAAACCGGTTAAGCAGTACAAAGAAACCATTATTACCCACCATTGAAGAATAATATTTTTGTACACAATGCGACACAATTGGGCAGAGAGCAGAAATGATAAAAGTAGAAGAAACGATGGGGAAAGAAGGTTGAGGATAGAGGAAGAATAAACAAGAGGAAGCTATTTTGTTTTAGTGAGAGAAAAATATATTAGGATTGTTTTGCTTTGTTTTAGTGAGAGAAACATTTATTATATGCTTGTTTTTTTTTTGTTATTTTTGCTCTACGCCTATCAACTTCGTAATGGTAATTAAGACTATATAATTATAGAGTGACAAGAGTGTGTGTATGTGGAAAAGTGTACATACGTGTGTTTATGTGGGTACAGTACATAATAATAATTATGAAGAGGTCTGTTCATATGGATGCATGTGGAGAAGTGTACGTATGTATGTGAGTGTATGCTGAGAAGTGTACGTGTGTGTATGTGGATGCATGTAGAGAAGTGTAGTACGTGTGTGTATGTGGATGCATGTAGAGAAGTGTACGTGTGTGTATGTGGGTGCATTTGGAGGTGTACTGTATGTGGGTGCATGTAGAGAAGTGTAGTACGTGTGTGTGTGTGTGGGTGCATATAGAGAAGTGTACGTGTGTGTGTGTGGGTGCATGTAGAGAAGTGTATGTGGGTGCATGTGGAGAGGTGTATGTGGGTGCATGTAGAGAAGTGTAGTACGTGTGTGTATGTGGATGCATGTAGAGAAGTGTAGTACGTGTGTGTATGTGGATGCATGTAGAGAAGTGTACGTGTGATGTCTGTGAGTGTTCTCCTAATTTAGGCTACTACAGTTGGTTATGTTTGTGATGTGGCGACAGCCAGTGCACTAGTTCTGAAATTCGTATGTAAATAATTAAACACCGCACAATATTATGAGAGTCACAGTGCATCTGTTTTTTAGTTATTTATTTATTTGTTTATATACTGTTGTAGCTGATGTCTGGCCTCAAAACAACAAAAACAACTACAACAACAAGTCAAAAACGACCCGTGTATGAAATATATTTACGTTTTCAAGTACCCCCCATAACCACACAGTCCTTATTTGGTCTAGAACTATCAAACATGACCGCCAAACATCCAATCATCCTATCTTTTGCTTTGCTTGCATAATTAGAGCACTTAGTTCCCTGTGACCTTGGCGGGAAATGGAGGGAGGGAACGAGGGAGGAGGTAGAGGACATGCATAGTAGTAGCCTAGTAGGTAAGTTCGGGTTAAGGGGAGATTTTCTTGTTGGTAAATTGGAATGTTTTTGGTTTCTCCAAACTATGTCACGAAATTGATCCCCTATTAGCATACCATTTAGGGTGTCTGTTTCCTGGCGTACTTTAAGGAGGTATTATACTTTTGGTACAGTTGAAGGCTTGATTCCTCCGAAGTTTGTCAGTCAGGAACAAAAATAATGGTAACCCGTTGCATGTAGTAGTTTGAGGAAATCACTTGCTCCAGATTGACCAGCACTGTAATATACCCTTAAATTTTCGGGGATATGATTCCTCTAAACTATAATTCATCAGAAAACAGGCTGCCTCAGTATAGGAACCTGTTTGTTGCATTGTTTGTAGGATTCAGTAGACCCCTCCCTCCAGTTTGACCACAAGGGACGAGGCTACTTTTTTTTTTTCTGTGTGAAAGGCGTAATAAGTTTCCTACTTTTACCAACTCTTCGTTGTACCGAGATTTTTTTTGTTTTTTGTATATATATCATAATGCAGGTTTTTGAGAAGGTATATCACAACTTTTCAACGGCGTATAATTTTCCTACTTTCACTAACTATGAGAGAACAGTATCGATTGAGGGACTACGGTACTATAATATCATTCCTTTTTGTAAATATTCTTAAGTTTTCCAAGATTTTTTATTCAGTGAGAGATCAGGTACATTTTTTTCGCCAGGTTAAAACAAAAAATTGGAGCATAACATTAATTAATTCAAAACTGTACCACAAAATTACCACGACTTTAGATTCTAAGGAAAGGAAGATATTATGAATTTTGACCCTGACTGTAGCAAAGAGAAGTGACACTACTTTTGACCTCGACTGTAGGCTACCCGCAGATGGTGAAAGTCATTAAGTTGTGACGACACGGCGAAAAATTTGTGGGCCCTTAAAACAACCCCTTATATATAGATACACTTCTCTCTCCCTCTCTCTCTGACCATATACCACTCCTCTGTTTTCTGGTTCAGGGTTACAACAGCAGGACACGTGTAAATGCGTGTGTGTGTAGGGCGTGGTTGGCACAAAGGCTCACCACAGTAGGCTATATACGTACACACCTTTTTAGTTAGTCTGTGTGTGTGTTGCAAGAGATTCTACCCTATTTATTATAATTAGCAAAGGTGGTTCCATATATATATATTTAAAGAGGTTCTATCTATAGTTGTTATGGGTGTGTATAGAGATGAAAGACCATGGCAACTGATACCCCCCCCCCTACCATACTGTGCCACCAAACACCTCCTTTACTTGGTTTTAAGGGGATAATCTGTTTTTGGTCGAATTGGAAGGCTACTAAAGGAAGGAAAGGAGTGAGGGTTGAGGCATATGTATTAAATAAATGTCTCTCTCTCTCTCTCTCTCTCTTGATGTAGGAGGTTTAAAGATGGTGACTGTACACTGTGGCCTTGAAAGCACGTGTTACCTTCCCATGTGGGCCTACTCAAGTTTTACCACACCGATGTCGAAACAGAAAGAGGGATGGGGGGGGGGTTAAAATAGAGAAGGAGGAAAGAAGGGGGGAGGGAGGGAGAGAAAAAGGAAGGAGGAAGGGAGGGAGGAAAGAGATAGGGAGGGGTTGAAACAGATGGAAGGATGGAGGGGTTAAAATAGGGAGGGAGGGAGAGAAAAGGGAAGGAGGAAGGGAGGGAGGAAAATGGAGATAAGTTAATACTGTTGTTTTATTGTATATACAGTATATATTTTTTTTGTTAGGTAGAGAGTTGGCAATACTGCAGCCTACTGTATTGTAAATAGAAGTTTAGTAGGCAAGTAGGTTGATAGGTAGCAAGGTTGTATAATAGGTAAGTAGGTTGGTAGGTAGGTAGGCAAGTAAAAAGGTGGTTGGGTAGGTAAGTAGGTTGGTAGGTCGCAATGTTGTACAATAGGTAAGTAGGTTGGTAGGTAGAAAGGTGGGTTGGAGTGGAAGTGAAGGCTGTGGTAGGTAGGTATGTATGTTAGTAGGTAAGTAAGTTGGTAGATAGCAAGGTTGTATAATAGGTAAGTAGGTAGGTAGGTAGAAAGGTGGGTGGGCGTGGAAGTGAAGACAGTGGTAGGTAGATAGATAGGTAGGTAGGTAAGTAGATAGATAGTTAAGTGGATAGTACGGTAGATAGGTTGGTAAGTAGTACAATAGATAAGTAGGTAGATGGGTAGTACGATCGGTAAGTAGGCAATACAATAGGTAAGTAGGTTGGTAAGTAGGCAAGTAGTACAATAGATAAGTCGATAGGTAGGTAGGTAAGTAGTACAATAGGTAGGTAGGTGATAGATAGGTAGGTAAGCATATAGTACAATAGGTAAGTAGATAGATAGATAGATAAGTAGTTAGATAGATAGGTGAGTAGTACAATAGGTAAGTAGATAGATAGATAGGTTAGGTAGAGTGTGAAACAGGTTTTAATATTATTGCAACAAGTATAATGAATGGGGTCAGGGTGGTAAAGGTAGAGTACATATATACATACATAGGAAGTGAATGTGTATTGTATGTTGTAGTAGGCTAGGGGACCAAATTGGGAAGAGGGGAAGGGAGATAGGGAAGGGAGGAGAGAAATGGAAGATAGGGAAGGGGGAGAGAGAGAGAGAGAAGGGAGTTAGGGAAGGGATGAGAGGGGAGGTGAGGTGGTGGTGGGTGGGTGGGTATAGGGAAGAGAGGAAGGAGATTTATTTATAGGTGAGGGGTTGCAATGGAAGAGAGATATAATAGAGATGGTGAAGGCTAGGGAGTGGGAGGAGTGGGTAGAGGAGGAGAAAAGATGACGGTTAAGGCTGATAGTATTGGGGATGGGTAGGGGGAGGGTGGGGTGAAAACATTAGGCTACTTTGTTATACTTTTACACGGTACTGAAGATACAACACGAGATTAGGATGTTACTTTGTTTTGATTTGTGTGTGTGTGTGTATATGTGTGTTCAGGGTTAGGTAGTTACAATAGAGTGAGAAAGAATGTTAGTTAGTGTTTGAAGAGAGAGAGAGAGAGAGAGAGAGAAAGAGAGAGAGAGAATTTAATTAATTAGGCTATTCTGTTTTCCTATTATTCGAGGGAGAAGATGCAAAATTCATGACGCTCTCTCTCTCTCGTTCTCTACCTCCACCTGACAGATGCGACCCCTCTCTCTCTTACTCTACTAACCAACCAATCAACCAACCTCTTTATTAACTCACTATCCTCCCCACACCACCACCCAACCAACCATTCTCTTTCCTCACTCACTACCCGCATGCACCAACCACAGATAGATATACATACAACTCGTTAACGTTAAAGTATAGTAAAAAGAAAGGGTGTGGCGAGAAGAGGATGCAATAAATATTTGTTTATTTTTTCCATGTCGTGTTTTCTGCGATGAATGAAAGGGAAGAAGAGATGTGAGGGTAAAAGGGAGGTATTGCAAGAGTTTGTATTTGTTTTGTTTTTTGTTATTGGCTTAATTTTTATGGAGTTTCTATATATGTACATTTTAATTTGTATCTGTTTTTGTTGCGAAAGGAAGGGAAGGTGTGAGGAGGTGTTACATCTGGTACCCTAAAAAAAAAAAAAAAAAAAAAATTACACACATACACTCACACACACTTTCACTAGTCGATTTCCCCTCTTGTCTGTTTTGCATAATTGTAGCATTTTACACGGTATTAGGTCCATGTTTGAATAGGTCTGTTAAGGGCCCACGTGATGTAGTTAGAAAATTGAAGGTTAGTGAGTCCTTCAAATATTGCCACGAAACACCACCTATATTGAAGGAGCTTGTTCCGTGACATAGACAGGAGGAATCAGAAGTCACCAACTCTCATACACAATCACAGGGTCCATAAGGTGGTATAATAATAGTACAGTGTTGGTAGATGTGGAGCAAACGATTCCTTCAAAGTATTCCAAGCAGCAACAGGCAACCATTATTATTTTTGTTAATCATGTCCTGTTTCCTGGCATACTTTGGAGGAATCAGTAGACTCCAGTGTGTACCAAAAGTGTAATACAATGAAATAATAAATGTAAATATGTATGTATAAGAGCAGACAGTTGTTTTGCATAATTAAGGGGGGAAATTTTGTGTTGGTAAATATGGAGCATCTGAATCCTCCAAACAATTCCAAGCAATAAAACACCATTATTTTTGTTCATCTGGTTCTGTTTCCAAGCATACTTTGGAGGAATCAAGGCTCTCCAATTTAACAAAAGTGAATTACCACCTTAAGGGGGTAATTCTTTTTTGGTACTTTGGAGTGCCTTGATTCCTCCAAAGTATGCTAGGAAACAGGACCAGAATAGCAAAAGTAATGGTGTTCTGTTGCTTGGAATAGTTTGGAGGATTCAGTTGCTCCAGAATTACCAATACAAAACTTCCCCCTTAAACAGTTTGCTTCATGCCCGCCTCGTTAACACGTGCGTCAGAAGCAGTAAATATTCAGTACAGTAGGGCAAGGTAAAGTGGGTTGTACTGGACACAGGGTTCTATTATTATTAATATTATTATTACTATTATTATTTACAGGGAGAATTCCACTTTACCGTTCTGCGTTCAGCTGTTCGAACGTCACGTAAATAACTTGTTTTGTTGAGCGGGAAACATTAATTTTTTTATTTATCTTTCGTGGCACTGAAAGAGTATAAGTGGAGGGTTTTTCATTTATTTAAACTACGCTCTTATACAGAACTTCATTATTATTCATAAGTACTGGTCTGTTTCCTGGCATAGTTTGGAGGAATCAGCAGCCCTCCTCCCCCCTATTTGGAGTCGTCAAACGAGTATCTCCTTAAGGTGATAATTCTTTTTTGGTACATAAGAGTGCCTTGATTCCTTCAAAGTATGCTAGGAAACAAGACCAGAAGAGCAAAAATAATGGTGTTCTGTTGCTTGGAATAGTTTGGAGGATTCAGTTGCTCCAGAAGTACCAACACAAAACTTCCCCCTTAATATAAAATTAATGATGAAACAAGACCGCCCTAGGCCTGGAGAACATTGTATAACTATGTAGGAGGAGTGAGAAGGTGATAGATAGAGAGAGAGGTAGATAGAGAGGTGGGACAGCAAGCAAGCAAACACGAAGAACATTAAACATACTTGAAGGAGCAAAAGTAGAGAATGTAGTTTATGTGCTACAGAAGGTGATAGATAGATAGAGAGATAGATAGAGAGGTGGGGCAGCAAGCAAGCAAACACGAATTACATTAAACATAGCCTACTTGAAGGAGCAAAAGTAGAGAATCTATATTATGTGCTATAGATAGATAGATAGGTAGGTAGGTAGGTGGGACAGCAGGCAAGCAAGCACGAAGGACATTAAACATACTTGAAGGAGCAAAAGTAGAGAATGTAGATTATGTGCTACGGGGGCATTGTAGATGAACAAAAACCAGCTTAGCCTATCCACCACCAGTCGTCTTAGTAAAAGGTTGTTAGTTCAGCAGGTTCTCTCCTTCACTAACAGCACGTACACACATATATTATTATTATTATTATTATGATTGTTATTATTACGGTATTATTATTTATTATTATTATTATTATTATTATTTGGTTTATTTATTTATTTGTTTCTGTTTCTGTTTGTGAATGTGTTTGTTTCTTTTTTGTTTGTTAGTAGAATGACTTAAAATTTCTTTCCGGTTTATTTATTTATTTGTTTATGTTTCTATTTGTGTATGTGTTTTCTTTGTGCATGGACTTCGTAACTGGCAATATATAGTTATGTGATAAGAATTTTAGATCGATCTGGATTATTATTATTATACAGTCTAGTTCAAAATATTTCTTAAACGCATCGGTCATTATTCGTTTACATACATACATACATACTGGTCGAGGCGTACCTGGTGCTTTTTGTACTTTCACATATATTGTTGATTAGTGAACGCAAACCAAATGTCAACAATCCAATTTGGCGGGCTTTTCCATGAGGGGCTACGAACCCAAACGCAATTCACCGATATAGACAACAAAAAACAAATAAGTTAAATAAAATAAACATTGATACATGAATACAGACATAAATTTGAGATGAAAACAAATAGATAAACAGAGAAATAACTAGATAGATATAAATGGATATAGAGATGGTAAATAAATGGTGATTATACGAGTGAATGAAAGTACGGTACTCACCCAACTCGTCCGGAGCTACATATTTGGACAACATTGCTCTGATGGCGATGGCACACGAGTTAACGAGTAGGGCGGCCACGGGAGCTGTTGGGAAGGGGAACACAGAAAGGGGGTTATTACTCGTTCACTCACTCACTCGCTCTCCTCACTTCTCTCTCTCTCTCTCTCTCTTTGCTTCACACACACACAAGCTGGCAGGCATATAAGCTGCACACACACACACACAGGCATAACGAGTACACAAACAACAAGCTTAATATAAATATACACACACATTCACACGCACATACATTTATTTATACACACACAAACAATTAATACAAGCTTAATATAAATATTTACACACACACATGCATTTATATATACACGCGCACAGAACAAACAAGCAATTAATACGAGCCTAATATAACTTCTCACCGAGCCACATGAAGAAGTAGGTGTCCTCGGAAACAAGGCCGTACAACACGTAATCGAACACAGAGGAAAGAGCCCCCACCATGGCCAGCACGTTGTCGGACACCTTCAGTACGGCGCTCAGCAAGGGTACGGCGGCCAGTGAACCTGAGAGCACGTGATGGTGAAAAAAATTGTGTAGTGCACGTGTAGGGAAAAAGAGCTAGTGTATAAATTATTGTCTAGAGGGTGTTCGGCGCTGAGCAAAGGTAGGAGGAGGAAGAGTAGAAGGGGAGAACATGGTGTGGGAGGAAGAGAAGGAGTAGAAGGAATGTTAGACGAATAGGGAGGATAGAAGGAATAGGAAGAGGAGGAGGAAGAAGAGTAGAAAGGGAGAACATGGTGTGGGAAGAAGAGGAGTAGAAGGAATGTTGGAAGAATAGGGAGGATAGAAGGAATAGGAGGAGGAGGAGGAGTGGAAGGAGTAGGAAGAGGAGGAGGAGTGGAAGGAGTAAGAGTAGATGGAATGTTGGAAGAATAGGGAAGATAGAAGGAGAAGGGAGAGGTGTGGAAGAGGAAAAAAATTACAAATCGAAAATAGATCAAGTGTCAACCTCAAGACAAGAAAAAAAAAGGACACACACACACACACTGAAGGCCAAGAGGTGTGTGCGTGTGTGTGCTGTTGTTGGTGTGTCGATGAAAACAGGGTAAAGAGTTCAGTCATCCACAGTACTGTAGGAAATATGGAAAAGTTATTGTTTTTCTCTTCTCGTCTAATTTAGTACCAGCTGATTCAAGACCATCAACAAATTTATCTTAGTTATTTAAGGTGCATTCGTAGTTATTCTCTGATTGGTAATATATTTTGGAATTAAGTGAGAAAGTATTTAGTATTTCGAAATAACGGTGTATGGCACTCAAAAAAGTTAAGATAGAAAGAGTAGATAGAGATTTTGAGAGTTGCTTGTGTGACTAAAATAAATGGTGGCACTCAAGAAAGTCAAAATACTGAAGAAAAAAACAAGAGTAGAGGTTTTGAAAAGAATAATTGTTTGTGTGACTAAAAAAAAGTGGCACTCAAACAAACGTTGTCACAAGAGAAAGAACGAAAGAGTAGAAATTTTGATTTTCTTGTGTGAATAAAGAATCAGGCACTCAAAAATTGTCACAAGAGAACGACACAGAAACCGTAGAGTGTGAGCGAGTGTGTTGTTGTTGGTGGTGGTGGTGTGCCGAAGAAAATAGAGTAAACAGTTTAGTCATCCACCAGTATAAAAATAATCATAATAATTGCATGTATAACTTACCAAGTGTGGCCAAGATGTTCTTATATGTAACCCAGAGGCCGTAGTCTGAAGCTTGCCAGTGGAGCACCTGACGTGTAAACAGGTACATGTAGGCACCTGAGGATACAAAGAAAGAGAGAGAGTTAGGTTGGGTTGAATTGGACAAAGTTGGGTTGGTAAGATTAGGTTGAATTGGATAAAGTTAAGGTAAGGTACAGCTGGGTTGGATAAGATTTGGTTAGCTTAGGTTGAATTGGATAAGGTGAAGGTAAGGTACAGCTTGGCTGGATAAGATTTGGTTAAAATAGGTTAGGATGAATTGGATAAGGTTAAGGTTAGATACAGTTGGGTTGGATATGATTTGGTTAAAATAGGTTAGGTTGAATTGGATAAGGTTAAGGTTAGATACTGTTGGGTTGGATAAGATTGTTGTATTTGGTTGGATAAGATTTGGTTAGGTTAGGTTGAGTTGGATAAGGTTAAGGTAACGTACAGTTGGGTTAGGTTAGGTTGAGGTACAGAGGAATTAAATAAGATTGAGTTAGGTTAGGTTAGGTTGAGATGCAGTTGAGTTATTTACTATTTATTTTTTTAAGGTTAACAGTAGGAGAACGATAAATAGAAACTTGGGATATCCTAAAACTCGCCCTTGAACTGTCCCCAAGGTTTGTCCTCCATGTGTCCTTGCATACCTCTTTGTGTGGGGCAACGAGGGTACAAAAAAATAATAATCCAAATAAAAATCCAAATAAATTAATCTATAAAAAAATAAAAATAAAAATTGCTGTAAGATAACCAGAACCAGTTGTCCCTCCCCCCATTCTCCTACTCCCTACTCATCCTCCTAATTCTCTTCCTATGTTTATTCCTACTCCAATTCTTTCTTCTTCATTTTCTTAATTTATTTCTGTCTGTCTTCTCTATTCTGCCTATATATACTCTTGATTCTTGCCTTCTCTGTTGTCTCTTTAGGGTACATATCGTTAAGGGTTTGGGCACCCCTTTGGACCCAAGCTAGTACTCTCTTTCAATTCTTCAACTGTTCATTCTTTTTACACCTTCGTTCTGCAGTGTCCTCCAAGTCTGAGTCTAGGCTAGGGTGGTCTTCTTCCCTCCTCAGATCACACACACACACACTCTCTTTCTCTCTCTCTCTCTCTCTTGATAAACACAACCTCAGTGGTTCGTAATATCGTCCCTACCATTACCCATTCCATCACCAACCACTCTCACTATATATACACTATCTGCCACCTGGAGAGAGTGTGTGTGTGTGTGTGTGTTATCCTGATCCATTACCGCCCCGGGCAAGTGAGAGATTACAACACACACACACACACCTTCACCTTTCTCCCACTGTCGTAAAATTACACCACAGCAAGTAACGAAAAAAATATAGTGAGACAGAAGAGCTAAATATGATCAAGGAAAATAATTAAATGGAGAGAGAGAGAGAGAGAGAGAGAGAGAGAGAGAGAGAGAGAGAGAGAGAGAGAGAGAGAGAATATAAGGAAAGGATATTAAAAGAGAGAGAGAGAGAGAGAGATTCCAATAAAACTATATACTCGAACCATACGTGAACTCAACTTGTCTAGACAGTTTCTCGGGTTTCGCGCCATTTCGTGATTTGTACGGGATCACATTTCAGCCCAGGGAAGAACAATAACACTAAACCCTTCCTACTTAAAACACACACACACGTACAGTACATACTCTCTCTCTCTCTCTCTCTCTCTCTCTCTCAGAACACACACGTACAGTACATTCTCTCTCTCTCTCTCTCTCTCTCTCTCTCTCTCTCTCTCTCTCTCTCTCTCTCTCTCTCCTGTTGAAAATTATAATTATGAAATCATTCCCGACTATCCAACGGGGCTGTAGTGTACCAGAGGTGAACGTGTTTCCCTCTAACGGCAACAGACAGTGTGTAATAATACCACGGATCACTACCAGAGGGCAGAGGTCAATACCGTACCTTAGACAACGACAAGAAAAAAAAAAAAAAAAAAAAAAAAAAAAATAATAATAATAATAATAATAATAATAATGTGAGATTTAAAATGTAGAAAAAATGCAATGAAAAGTAAAAATCAGGACATGGACACAAAAATAAGCAACTTTAATATTGTCTTAGTACAAAATGTTTAATATTTTGAGGGACGCTTTTATCAGATCATAAGTGTGGGCTATATATAGGGGTTATTAATTTTTGTCACTGGGTCAAACATTAGGGAGAACATGTATTGGTAGAGGTCATTATTACATTTGTCAGGTCATGAATTTGCCAGAAGAGACGGAAAGGAAGACATATAAACAAAAATGAAAAGTATAAGCAAAAATAAAAGGAGAAGGGGGACGCCAAGGATTATTATTATTATTAAGAAAGAGTGAGAAATGCATGAATGAAAACGGAGAGCAAGGCAGACAGGTATCAAGTCAAGCAAGCAAGCAGTGAGGCAGGCAGGGAGCAATGAATTAGAAACAGCGAACAAGGAAGGAAAGTAAAAGAAATAAAGAAGATAACAAATAATATGAAATTGAGAGGTGTGTCGCCTGTGTGTCTGTCTCGCTCCCTCGTTATTGATATGTAGGGAGGAACGAATGAGAAACAACTAAAAAGGAAGGAAGGAAAGGTATAGAAGAAGTAAATACGATAAAATTGAGTGTATGTGTGTGTCTCGTTCCCTCGCTATAGATATGAAAGCATGCAGGCAGCCAAGCAGGGAAATGGAGAGAGAGGGACGATTTAACAAAGAAGGAAGGTAGAAAAGTAAATAAGATAAAATTGAGTGTGTGTGTGTGTACAATATGTGTGTGTGTCTCGCTCCCTCGCTATAGATATGAAAGCAAACAGGCAGTCAAAGAGAGAGAGGAACGATATAACAAGGAAGGGAATTAGAAAGAAGTAAATACAGTAAACTTGAGTGTGTGTGTGTCGCCTGTCTGTCTGTCTCGCTCCCTCGCTATAGATATGAAAGCAAACAGGCAGTCAAAGAGAGAGAGAGAGAGAGTGAGAGGGACGATTTAATCAGAAAGGAAAGTGGAAAGAAGTAAATAAAATAAGATTGAGTGTGTGCGTGTGTCGCCTGTCTGTCTGTCTCGCTCGCTGGCTATGTATGTTTGTATGTTGTACTCCGGCACATGTCCTGAGCTTCCCTGTCTCTACTCCTACATACAGGTAACCTTCGTACACTTTGGGTAACGGTGTGCATCGTGTGCGATTCCTACTGTACCAACTTTTTCAATAGGGCACGGTACAACACACACACACACACACACACACACACACACGAGTAAGAGTTTAAATTCAGAAATAAGAAATGGGGGAGATAAGACAATGAGTTAGGTGTTTATATTCAGGATATTCGGTAAACAGACAGTCGATGTAAATAGACAGACGAGGCCGATGTAAACAAACGAACCTCCAAGGATAATTATACAACAAGTGGAATCAGAACAAGACTCGTAGAAAAGACAAAATTGGGTGAACGGCGCCAAGAGAACTAATGAATGACCTTTGGTTTATTGAAGGAATCTGTGGCTGTGACGTAGGAATTTCAAGACTTTGGAGGGAGGGAGGAATGGAAGGAATGAGGGAGAGAAAGTGGGAGGGAGGGAGGGAAGGAAAGAATGAGAGAAGGAAGACTCACAAAAACAACTTAATTTTACTTAACTGTGGGACGTATTTCTAGTCACTCGAGACAGGGGACCACAAACGCAAGGCACTATATAACATCTAATTCGCAGCACTTATATTATAGACCGTATAGAATTTTGTATATTCTCTATTATGATGGAAAGTGAGAGAGATGTGGGTAAGTTGACTCAAGTGGAAAAATTGCAACGTGGATAGATTTGGATAAGGTGGAAAGGGAATGAAAGATATTGCAGAAAGGGTATAGAAGATGGAAGAGGAAGGGAAGAAGAATAATGGGAAGGGAAGATATTGCAGAAAGGGTATAGGAGAGGGAAGAGGAAGGGGAGAAGAATAAAGGGAAGGGAAGACATTGCAGAAAAGGTATAGAAGATGGAAGAGGAAGGGGAGAAGAATGAGGAAAGGATGGTACTGGAATGAGGGGAGGGGGGGGGGAGCTGGAGGCAAGCGTGAGAGAATGACGTAATAAACGGGAGGGATTCACACACACACACACACACACACTTCCTTCTCAATGAGTCACGACACAAACTCACACGCTCCCCCATTCATTAAATTTAAGTACACCAGTTATTTCAACATTCATACTGTCAGTCACTTTTACAGTCATTTCAACAGTCATACAGTCAGTCACTTTACCAGTCATTTCAACAGTCAGTCACTAACAGTCATTTCAACAGTCATACAGTCAGTCACTTTAACAGTCATTTCAACAGTCAGTCACTAACAGTCATTTCAACAGTCATACAGTCAGTCACTTTAACAGTCATTTCAACAGTCATACAGTCAGTCAGTCAGTCAATTCGACATGTGTTAAGGAAACCACTTACCGTACTCATTCTAGACGACACTTTAGCGCTTATTTTAACATTCAGTCAATCACTTCAACACTCATTTTAACATACATTCAGTCACGTCTACGCTCATTTCAGTATTCAGACAGTCACTTCAACACTCATTTCAGTATTCAGACAATCACTTCAACACTCAATTTAACATACATACATTCATTCACTTCACCATATACTCAGTCACTAGTTCACTTCCCTTCAACACAGAGAGAGAGAGAGAGAGAGAGAGAGAGAGAGAGAGAGAGAGAGAGAGAGAGAGAAACAAACCGGTGTGTAACCAGATTCAGCTGGGTGAGGAAAACCAAAACACACACACACACACACACACACACACACACACACACAGAATACGATGACCTTCGAAAAATCTAAAAAAAAAAAAAAAAAAAAAAAAAACCCACGTGTATTAATCTCAAAGCCTAAAGTATAATAATTAAACCAGAATAAACTATAATAATATGTTATAGAAATGGGTCAAAATGTCAACAATCACAACCATCACCACAACAACAACAACACTTATTACTGGTTATAGAAGAATGGCATTATTAGGAAGAGCCTTTGTTGAGAATTTGCAAATGTTCGCGCGCGCATACATACACATACGCACGCACACACACGCTTATACACACACACACCTCCACTGATACACACGCACACGCTTATATGTAAATACACACACATACAAACCTATACATACACACAAGTTTTCACACACACACACACACACACACACACACACTCCACTGTCCACTGATACACACGCCCACACCTACAAACACACACACATACAAACCTATACATACACACTCACACACGAACATGCATACACACACACACACACACACACACACACACACCTCCATTGATACACACGCACACGCCTACACTTAAACACACACACACGCAAACCTACTCATACATATACACACACATGCATCTACAAACCGTCACACACACACACACACACACACACACACACACACACACACACACCTAGAAACTTACACCCACCCACACACCTACTGAGAGGTTAATGAGACGGGGATGCTCCTTCTGTAGCCTTGACGGTCCCTCACATCACGACTTTGGATATGTTTCTCTTCCTCGTACGCATCACACAAACACACAAAGAGAGAGAGAGAGAGAGAGAGAGAGAGAGAGAGAGAGAGAGAGAGAGAGAGAGAGAGAGAGAGACAGATACAGATAGACAGAGAGAGGTGGGGAGGAAGAAAGATAGAACAAAAGACAATCACTTCGTCCAGCCCAAGGGAACCACGAAAACTCTACGGTACCAACTCATAATTTTTTTCTAACACGCCTGCATATGGGGATTATGGGCTCGAAAGATTTATACTTCAGGTACTTATATACATACCTTCATACGGTCAGTCCAATGGAAAAATGACATGGTGAATAATTTTGGATAAAGTGGAGAGAAAGGAAGGGAAGATGATGCAGAAAGAGTAAGAGGTGAAAACACACACACACACGCAGAAAACAAGAAGCCAATTAAGGTAATAAATAGACTGCGGAAATGTTGTGTATAATATCGTGGTAAACATTAGATTGGGGAGAGTTTTGTTTTTGTGCTGCATTCCTGTACATGTGTGTATTGTAGACGTGATTACTCCCTCACTCGTTGTCTTATTCTGTTACACACACACACACTTTTTTCACTCTCCCTTCCTGTTGTCTTATTCTATCCTGTTATCGCACATATACACACTTCTTTCATTATTTTTTCCCTTTGTCTTATTCTGTCACACACACACACACACACACCTTCCCAGCCACCTACACACATCCCTCTTTTAACCACACACTTCTACACACACCTCTTTCCTCAACCAACAATACCCCTACACACACGTCCTTCATCACACCTATACCTACCCATCTTATAATATAGTCGCCCCTCTCCCTCCCAGAACTGGAGAGAGAGAGAGAGAGAGAGAGAGAGAGAGAGAGAGAGAGAGAGGTCATTCTGGTGGTGGTGGAGGCGTGGGAGAGGTCAGAGGTGTTAGTGTAGAAGTTCATTCAATTGATTTTAATTTCTCTATCGTGCGAAAGGGGATGAAAAAAAGAAAGAAAAATAACTATATTCACCCCCGCCAACTTCATTCATTTTATTTTTGTTATTTCTATACTGAGTAAGATGAGAGAGAGAAAAAAAACGCACATAGAAATAACACTCGATACTCACCTCGTCCAAGTTTCCTGAGCAGGTTGCAGAAGATGAGCAGGAGGATGTAGAGACGCACGTGTCCTTCCCTCTGCTTGAGTGTACACCTAAAACTGTCCAGGAGCCTCACGGGATTGAAGAAGTCCTTGAGCATGGTGCCGAAACTGATGTTCCTGGCTCGTTTCATGACACTCTTGGTCTGCATAAGGTCCTTCTTCTTCTTGTCGATGCCGTACACCTTGGCCACACTCTCTCGTAGCCTCAGGGACTGTTTCGGTGGTAATATTTTCTCGAGTTTCTGTACGTTGGCGAAGGGTCCGTGGCTCTCGGGTAGAACCAAGACGATGTAGAAGAGCGAGACGACGTACATGGCCAGGGAGGTACCGAAGAGCACTGGGTACCCACCGGCTTGGTATATATACGTCCCGATCAGAGTACCAATAGGACCACCCAGGAACCAGATGCTGTTTGCCAGACCCACACGAGACGTCCTACTGGCCTCTGAAGTCACGTCACTGATGTACGAGTTGGCAGCAGTGAGGAAAGACACCGTCCCTCCTCCCAATGAGTCGAGCAGTGCCACGAAGAGAAGGTACTCGACCGGCCACGTATCCACCATTGACGCCACCAGGTATCCCAAGGAGTAGAAGAAGTGACCTGTTGTGGCCACGGCTAGGGGAACCTTTCGACCGTATTTATCACTCCACGCACCCATGAACAGGATAAAGAAGAGTGGAATAACAGCCATGATGATACCGTTGTACATAGCAAACACACTCACCTCTTTACTCATGGCATGCTTCACCTCAGTGTGTTGGGAGAGGTTACCACACACCTCCTTGGTCTGGTTTAGGTTGACATTACACACCTTGTCCATCTGTAGGTTTTCAACGAGTACCACCATGTTGGAATAACCCAGACCATCCAATAACATGAGAGGCTCCACCGAGATGGAAGCCAAACAACCCACCATCCGCTTCCATGGGGACCGGGGCGTTGAGGCCTCCATACTCCCCTTTTTTTTATAGCAACGACGACAACAGCAACAACAACAACAACTGCTTATGACAACAACACAGCTTACTCTATCAGAGTAAAGTTTTCAGTGTGGGCAACTGATGATAAAAATTCCTACTTGTGGGATTCATCGATGCACCATAGCAAATCTGTAGCACCGACACAACCTTAACAAAAAGATACCCAAAGTCAACAAGCACAATGATAAATAAATAAATATATATATATAAGTTTTTGCTCTAGCGTCGTGTGTGTGTTTGTGAATACGAGTGTGGGTGGGTACGAGTGTGGTGTGCCAGGGCGCTGCTGCTACCCGCCCTACCAACCAACCAACCAACCAACCTGCCCCGATCCTTGCTGGGGCTACAATGTTGGCGACCCGCGTGTGTGAAGTGAGTGAACCAACCTGCCAGCAAGCCCAGCACTCCTTTTTCTTATTACCCTGGTGTTGGTGGGAGGAGCCTTGTGCTGACGTCACATCTGAGGGTCGCCCGCTTAATTCGCTAGTAAAGGTCACCAAGCGTATTCCCTAACTGTAAACGAATTATAGAATTTTCACTTTAACACTACATGACCAATGGACTTTTCATAGAATGTATATATGCTTCCTTGTCCTATTATTTTATTTTATCGATCAGTGAGAGAGAGAGAGATGTGGGGGGGGGGGGGGGAAGAGGGTGGCGGGCGGCAGGACACACAGACAAACACACATGCAGCAGGTATCTCTATTCTTCCGGCTGAGGAACGGGGGAAGCAGAACCAGACAGAAGGGGAAGTTACCTGCTGCTTCACCCCTCACAAGTCTAACCCACCTAGCTATATAGGATCTTCTCACGGCCTAAAATTAGATCACAGGTGCAGGTTTTAGTCTATTATGAATCCTGGTGTTAGTTAGATCCGATGGTGTCTGAGGGGGAAAGATAGAGAGACTAGTCGGTGGTCAAGGGTAGGGTAGTGTAATAAATGTTTTGTATTGTTCTCGACGAAGGCAAGTACGTTCTTTCTTTTTTGTAATCGGTGCACTTTCTTAAATTTGTAATGCACGCGCGTATTTCTTGCAATTAGTGCATTTTCTTAAACTTGTAATGCACGCACGCACATTTTTACTTGTACTGCACACGCGCACATTCTTACTTGTACTGCACGCGCGCACATTCTTACCTATAATGCATGTACGATTTTGCTTGTATTTCACGCACGTTTTTGCTTGTAATTCACGCACGTTCTAACTAGTAATACACGTCGGTTCTTACTTGTAATACCTGAGATGTATCCTTGAAGGTCATACATAGCTCACAACATTTCGTAATACACTGCAGTGAGTGAAGATGTTGTTGAGTCAGGTATAACGATCAAGGTTAGATTTTTGGAACACTACATTTCTTGATGAGTAACGTGGGTGGATGTCTGTCTGCATGTTTGTGTGTGTCAGTGTGTCTGGCTCTTTATGTGTGTCTCTGTATGATTGTCTGTCTATCTATCAATCTAAGCAAACACAAACATAAAACGATAAAAGGATAGGAGGGACAGTAGATAGAAGAGAGGAATTAAAATAAGGGAACTTGCTTAGGTCCGAACTCGTGCCAAATATATTATAATCTTTAAAAGTTACAGCAATACACACCTCTCATGAAGAAAAAGATGAAAAGGAAAGAAGGGAACGAAAAAGGAAAGGATGGACAGAAGAAGAGAGAAATTAATTAAAGAATTGGCTTGGGTCCCAACTCGTGCCCAATATAAAATCCTTAATAGTTACAATAATACACGCCCGAAGAAAAGAATGGACCACTCTCTCTTCAGTCACTTTTATTTACGTCATTCGATCTCTGCTTTCGTCATTAGGTTTAACTTCCCGTGCACACACCAGGACACACTCACTACAGTCAGTCTTCCTCGATATTATTACTTCCACTCTGGCCGTACAAAAACAACAACAACAAGTAACTCGTTTTGTGGCTGACGGCTAGAGTGTGTGTGTGTGTGTGTGTTTTGAGAGAGCCACAGGTATGACTGACTCCATCCCCCTCTCCCAGTGTCAGGACAAGTTTTTTTCCGTTCTTTTTTTCTCTTCCTTCTCTCGGTAGTGTTATGAGTCTTATTTCCTAAGTTAGCCATGCATGCTCGAGGTTTATATTAGACTGATGATTATCTTTATTTAGAAACTGTTAAAATTTATGGTGATTATATCATTTAATGCGCTGAGAGGTGCACTTGCAGATCCGAGCAGATGAAGGGGAAACATGTACTGGGCCGTATGCAAGAACTTTAATGGTGTTGACGATGGTGTGGTACCGGTACAATGGCTCCATAGACAAACAACAAAGCCATCGTATCGGTTTTACATCGTCAACACCGTGGATATCCTTGCATACGATGGGCAGTTTCAACCACTATACGTAAGCATCAGATGCATATAGAATCCTTAATTAATTGGTATGAGAAGGTGATTATTCTTCATGATGATTTGTTTATGCTCTGATGCACTATATATCTCACCACCATGCACTGTAACTCTCACCACACAGAAAGAAGCAGAAAGTTAGAAAATCGAACCTGTACTAATAATTATAGAGAGGTTGAGGCAGTGTTTCCCCTTCGTGTGCTCGGAACTGTACTAGGGGTGGGGATGTTAATTAGAGATGCTTTCATGGTAACTGGGATAGTCGTTCAGAGGAATTTCAGGAAATGACTCCAGAAGCAGGGTGTGGCGTCAAAATACCTTACAGACACGTAGGCCTACAGTACCGTACTGTACTTGTCACCAAAGTCAAAATGGTAAATTTAGACTTTGTTTGTTCCCAGATGATGAATGGAATGATGAGAATAATAGTCACAAAATTCATTACTAACTCTTATCGGAGATATTTCATTTGCCAGACTTTAACAACTTGAGACATAATAATAATAGTAATAATAATAATAATAATATTGTTTTCTATACTGAGGAAGGTGAGGACTAAAGGCAGGATGTCCAATTATTAAATTCAACAGTGAAAAAAAAAAAAAAAGTGAGAGAGGACCAAAATCATGTCATGATTAATCCTTGGATGAGACGGGACCGTTGAAAAGGCACCCATCGCCCAAACTCCATAGGAAAGGAGATCAGATCGGCATCATGGGAGGATCGGATTCTACTACAGCTTCCGTCACTTATAATCCATGACGTCATAGGTGCAATCTGTAAAGAGTAAACAAACACAAGTGACAGTCAGTGTCGTGGTGAGGGAGTCCTGTCAAGATTTATTTATTATTTTATTGTATTTATCGGCGATGCCTGGTGTTGTTTATTTACACAGAGTACAGGGTGTTATTGAGTAGTGTATAAACATTAATATAAATGAACAGGAACCAAAGAAAAGGCAATTACGTATCAATATCCATCATTTTTATCACGGGTTCCACGAGTCACTGAATGCTACGTCAGATAATATCCCGGTATATATATTTTTTTACATGCAAGTGATGCGTGACTTTGTATTTATATGTTTCGTGGTGGAGTTGGTTGGATTCTAAGGGAAATTGTTTGTGTTCGTGAATACAAACGGGTAGATATAAAACTTAAATCACAAATGTTTTCCTTCTGTAGCACTTTCAAGCTTTGATAATTATATATAAATACTTGTTTTCATTGGGTTTGCCTGTAGAAATATAACCAATATTCCTCTTTTTCCTTTTTCATTTCAAGGTGGATGAAGGTTGTATAATTGTGGCCTGAATTGACATACAGAATAATAATCTTGTCTTGAAAGTATTTCCTTGCAAGCCCAATAATTCACTATGATAGCTTTCATTCAACAAAGGCAAAACAAACCAGCAACATAAAATTTCACAAGCACTGGTGTTTCAGAAGATCATACATGGTAAGGAAAGATGGGAAGATAAGTGTGTGTGTGTGTGTGAAATGAAATATAATGGTGTGAAGATGCTTTTCCAAATACCAGTTTTGTGTCAAATGCAGTATAACACCAGACCACTCATTATTATACAGTACCGTACTACAGCAGAGATCTTTTATTTTGTTCCTAATTGATCAATAGAGTTTCTTTCCATATTATATCATTAATTAATTTTCCTTCTTATAGGGTGGATGACTTGGCCTAGATGATCAGTAACAAAGAAGTGACACTGACACTGGCAAGATGAGTTTCCTCATCCTTGCCTGGATTGCAGTGCTGCTGGTGTTGGCGCTGCTCTTGATCAAACTCACACAAAGGCCGTACCACCATGATCTGCGAGCCAGAGATGTCCTCAAGGGTCATCGCTGGTGTTCTCTTGGCTCTTCTAATGTAGGTCAGGGTTAGGTTAGGGCTCGTAGTCTTAGTTTTTTTGGTTGCTACAGATACTTCTATATGAGTTGTATCAATTGCAGGTATACTTAATGATAAAAAATTTGGAGATTACTGTCACTTTTAGAACATTTTATTATAGATTTATATTCAATATAGTTTACCAGTATGATATACACTTAGTATAATATATATTTTGCAGACATGCTTCTGTAACATATGTGAGACTCTTGCAATTGGGACTGAAGGAATGGTATGTGATTCCTGCGGTGTGTGTGCTGAATCCCAGCAATGCATCTCGGCTGCAGACCGTACACTCCAATGCAAGGTTATCACCACTAAGACTGCCACACACAAGCATCATTGGGTTCGAGGTGAAGAAACTCTTTGTTATGTACAGCTTGACTTCCACAAACACCATCACACCTCTCACTTCAGTACAACTATCATACATATTATAATGATATCACATACTTGCATAGATGCAATATAGGTACTGTATGTCAAAAATTGTTTTGTATTGTGCTCTTATTTTAAGGATTAGCAGAGTTCATTAAAGAATACACTTCATTGGATTGTGTGCAGGCAACCTTCCTGAGAATGCTCAGTGTGAGGTGTGTGAGGAAGATTGCGGTGTGGAGTCTGGACTGAGTGACTGGCGGTGCTGTTGGTGTCAACACTGTGTACACCAGAACTGCATCCTTAATGTGGCAGAGGTCAGTCAGTTACCACCTTCACCATTTTTGTACTTTACCCACTGTAAAGTGGAATAATTAGGCTCTTGCACAGGTTATTTATACAGAATACCATTATTGTGTAATGTACATTTCAGTATTAACTTTTTAGTTTTATTTTCTATTTTTAGGAAAGAGTGAATGAACGGTAAGAAGCCCGCTCAGTGTTCTCTCCGGTGAAGTAAAAACTGAGAGAGATAGAAAAACATGTTCGATTTTGTTGGAGATGCACTTAGAAACATTTTTATTATAATTATACAATGTGTTTTTCAGGTGTGTGACTTTGGACGATTTAGAAACTACATCGTTCCACCAAACTGCATCCGTTTAAAGTTTTCAAGAATCAGGCGAACTCTTTTGGTAAAGGAAGTGCTAGAACCAAATGTTAACAGCTGGAGTCCTATCATAATTGTTGGTAAGTACAGCAGTGGCATTTAGGATTTGGAAACTATTTTTAAGTAGCTTGTGATGATGATAAGTAGCTGGTGATGGTGAATTAAAAACATGTTATTCCTTCAAAGTGGATCACAAATACTATTAGTATCCTTGGGTATACTGAGGTAATGTAGTCACAGTTTGGAGAAGAGTTTTAGCCTCCACTATAGTGACAGTATGATACCCCCTTGAGCCAGTCAGGGTCCCACATATCCCTATTCAAGTGATACAATACATTACTTACCCACTACTGTATTACTTGTATACAACCTCCTGTCCTCAATTTGCAAACTTGCTTTCAGGAAATAGAAAATCTGGAAGTCTGGAGGCTGACACAGTGCTGTCATCATTCCGCCATGTCCTCAACCCCGCCCAGGTCATTGACTTGGCAGAACAGTCCCCGCAGGAGGCCCTAGAATGGTGCCACCTGCTGCCCCCCCACGTCACATGCAGGGTGGTAGTGGCAGGGGGGGATGGCACTGTAGGATGGGTCTTCAACGCTATTCAGAAGATGTCATTTGAGGTTTGTTTGTCGTATTTCTTTGACAGCCTATTCAGCAAGACAATTCTGGCAGTGCCTTACTTTTATATCCTAAAGTACTTGACTGTCATAATATTTCCCCACAGAGAGATATTAAAGGTTCACTATATTACCATTGTAGGCCTAAAGCTCCTGCATCAAGAACAAACATTAAAAAATTTAATGTTTTCAATAGAAATAATAATATGATAATGATTATGATATTTATATTTTATAGCATTAACTTTGTTCCTCATCATGTTCTTTATTATCAAGACACTAATTTACTTTAAAAGGTGTATACTCTACCTGTAATTTCTGATGAAGTACTTGTAGTCAATGAATATATAATGAGTTCACTCCATTCATCAGAAAGCTCCACAGGTGGCCATATTGCCTCTGGGGACTGGCAATGACCTCTCCCGTGTATTGGGGTTTGGTGAGGGCCATTCTTGCGATGTTGATGTGGTAGAGTATCTGGATCAGCTGGCTACAGCTTCCCCGGCCAAGCTTGACAGATGGAAGGTCCATTATGATCCACCCAGGAATTTAGGTTAGCAAAATGCTGGTGATACAGCTGGCCCTAGATATTACAATGATTCATGTAACACTTGACATTATACAGAAGCCTGTGCAAAGACAATGGTCATCTTCAATGAGGGAAGGAGTGTAAAATGAAGTGGTGGATACAAATATTTGTTAGGTATTTGATTCTAATATGAATTATGAAACTGTAAATATGTTGGCAGGGATCCGGATGCCAGCCAAGGAAGTGTACATGAACAACTACCTGAGTGTGGGAGTGGATGCCCTTGTTACACTCAATTTCCACCGCGCCAGACAGTCTCCATTCTACATCTTCAGCCACCGCCAGATTAACAAGGTGACGGCATCTACTGTTATGGAAAAGGAGTGTTTGTGCATGATTATTTTGACTTCTAGGATGCTGGGAAGATTATTCCACCTTAGCACTCTTGTGGGGATATGTTTATAGCTATTGTAAAAACTGTAGTTTACCTGGGTTTTAATGAGTTCTGGTAATGTAATAGAGCTATGACCAGTTTCACCATGGAAAAATAAATGCACTGTAATTTAATGTTGTGTCAGACAAAAAAAATAAGAACAAAGCTTACAGATTATAAAATATTTAACTGAAGTTGCATGTGATTATTATTACTGATGTCTGCTTCCCACCACAGCTGGTGTACTTCACATACGGAACAAAGGATGTACTGGAGAGGGAATGTAATGCCCTTGAGGAGCGCTTGGAAGTGTACATGGATGGTGTACAGGTGGAATTGCCAAACATGGAAGCAGTTGTGATTCTCAATATTCCTACATGGGGAGCAGGAGTGCGACCCTGGACTCTGGGTGCAGGTTAGACAGTCCTGTAATATAGAGTATTTAAGATATTCATCATATATTTAGAACAGGTCCTAGAGGGATGTCAAGCCTAGAGCTTTTAGTGCAAAATTGTATGTGGAAACAGATGGTATTGCAGTATTATATTGCTGTACAGTCAGAAGTATAAATTTGTTCAATCTTTCGTGCGTAATATGAGCCAGTATGAACTGTTAATGTTGTGATCTGGGCAAGTCTCTTCAAACATCATAAGTACCTAAGTAATTGGTTGTATATAAAGCAAATCTGTCATTTCACCATCACTCAGTAGTTCTACAGGTTCAGTAAGCTCATATTATGGACCGATATGCAGTTGCGCTTTATCAGATTTCTCCCAGGGCTATTGAGTTAAATCAACCCTGAGACTGGCTGTTTGAACTAAGACCTGATGCAAGTACAAGGGTAAACCTCAGAGCCCCAGAACTTGAGGGAGAACAGCCTGATGGGATATGTAGAGCGGTAGGTAAAAAAAAATATTGTTTGATTATATAATTTAATTTCAATCAAAGTTTTTGCTTTGATTTGCACACTGTGAATGCAAAGTTGAAAGTCAAAGCATTTTGGCATGTTCCACAAAGAATATTTCTGATGGAAATTATTATGCACTTGGCCAACTGATATCCAAGGTACTATACAATAATGTTAAAGGGTAGCAGTAGGGTTGCATACAGATGCAATTCACCTAAAAAACTGAAATTGAATCTTAGAAGAAATGACGTATTACATGGGGACAATTGATATTCAATATTGTTTCCTTTCATAAGTAAAAATATGGCTCTGCCATAAATATTGCTATTGTATTGCTAGATGCATTTGCCATTCCTTGAATACTTTTGGAGACACCTGGCATCCATACTTTGCCTGTTTCCTATGTGCTTGTACTACTGTATGTATAAAAGACTGACTGAGAGATGTTGCATCATGATTAGTGTTTTATCACTGTGTCTTTGCATCATCTCTTTACATCATATCTGCATTTTTACTCCATCTATCTTTGGTATTGACAATTGAGACCTTCACAAGAATGTTTGTATCTAAGGATTGGCCACAGCAAACATCACAGTCATGAAGCAAGGATTTTTTGTTGTGTGAGCTGCTGCAGTGATGGAGCCAGTGTGTTCACCTCCGTGAGGGGTTGTATGTGCTTTTTTTTGTGATACGAAAACAGTTACTGCAGTCTATATAAATTAAACAGATAAGGTGGGAATAACAGGTATATCTACAAGTTTTCGGGGAATGTCAATACTGTATACCACTTGCCTCATGATATGTGCACATCCAAGTTATTTCTTACTGCACTTTGCTGCATTCTGCTGTACCACACTCTCAGTGCATATTCTCATCTTCCCCAACAACCCAAGCAACTACTTTTTGACAAGTCACTATCCTACCTCCAGCATTATGAATATTGTAGGGGAGAATAAGAAGTCTCTCAGGCGAATACTGTATATATATATTTCTGTATTAATTATTGAACATAGTAATTGATGTATTGTACCTTTGGTGACCTTTTGACAGTGGAAGTTTTTCTGTATTACTGTATATCAAACCATGTGATGCGAATCCAATTATGTTTTCCTAGACGTAAGGTGTTATCTATGGAGTTATAACAAAACCCCGTGTTTTCTGAGGGTAAGGGTTACTATCATACTGAAACAATGTTGTGTGTTGTGTTGTAGGTGGAGCTACTGCACCAAAACAGGACTTCAGTGATGGTCGTCTGGAAGTGTTCTGTTTATCATCATCATTCCATATTGCCCAGTTGCAGGTTGGTCTTAGTGAACCTATCAGACTGGGACAATGTTCTACAGTCAAGGTAAGATATTTATTTATTTGTTTGTTATTAAATCTTTTATGAATATTAGAATTAGAAGAATAATCCAGTACAGTAATGATGATAGTATAGTAAAGAAACCAGGCAATAACACACTTAAACATACGGCAAATGTGTATAATTTTTTCTGTAGTAGTACAGTAGTCGCAAAGTAGCATTTTAAGTCAACCCTCTCACTGCCTTGTTTTATGGGTGCAGCTGTGCCTGAAGGGAGCGGCACCGATGCAAGTGGATGGAGAGCCGTGGGAACAGAACCCAGGCACTATCACACTCACACACAGTCACCAGGCATCAGTATTGGTCAGACAGCAGTGAGTTGAATTATTGACTGATAGCACAGGAGAGGTACAGTTGGGGAATAATGTATCTGAACACTGTTGGCGGCTTCTGACAACATCTCCAATAGTAAACACATCAATGAGAGAAAGTATTTATGAATTGAAGGATAACTTTTATTTCACTGTCTGTGGTTGGCCGACGTCACCCAATATCAGTTATCGTTAGGTAATAATGAAAAATTTTTGTCTATTACTAACGTGTTTATCTCTGACATTGTTACCAGAAGCTATCAACGGTGTCCAGATACTTTGTTCCCCAACTGTACATTAGGGCTCAATGATTCTGTCCTGATTTTAGCCACAATATGAATCAACAGTGCTTAGAGAGGAGCGGGATGTGAGGTAGGTAGAGATTCAAGTTGTGCCTCAGGTCAGGATAGAACTATTGACCCCAATTGTGCATTAGTGTCGGCAGCAGTGATGTTTACACTTTGACTCCAACAAGGTGCAATGTGCTGATGTCAGTTTAGTGTTTATTCTGCAGCAAATGGTGTAGATCTCCAATGTGAGAAATTTGGGTGAAAATTTGACAGGAACAGTACAGTTATTTTTTTCACACATAAAATTACAATCATATATATTTTGATGGTTCAGTTATGCCCAGATATACTGGAAATTTACAACATTACTCTAAGATTAAAGCTAAATTGCTAAGCATGGTCCACTGTGTACCAATATTTTAAACCCTGGACGTACAATGGGTTTATGGGCATAAAATATACTCTCTGTAAATTACCCTTGTATAAAGAAGTATTGACTTATAGAAAATAGAGGGCATAAAGGCACAATCTTCCAGTGACATACAGTAATACTGTATAAAAGTGAACCATTAGACAATTCGGTGATATGCCACATACATGTATACAGTACATAAGGATATAAATAATTAGTCAGCATGTGAAAATGAAACTATGTACAGATGTGGAAGCCTTGAATTAGTACTACTGTACCTTGAGTAAATATTTCATCTTCATTTGTCCCAAGAAGTGATGGCTCATTATCCAGAAGATTTCTCTTGTCCTTTTAATTCCTTCAGATATAGGTTTTACGTTTAACAGCTAGAATGTTATATACTTTGTTTGTGTAACACTACATAGGGACAGAAATTATTTTTCAACTTCCATCACTTCTTAGGGTGACTGTACAGTATATCATTTGTGGAAAGCATTAATTAATCCTTTCCTATACTGTAGTCTTTTAGCCAGTGTCTTCAGCCAGTATAATACAGAAATATGGTAGCCTTATTACGGTTGGTTAGTGGCAGAGAAGAGTTATACAATATATACTTCTAAATAGGGTGTGACACTAAGATTCCCAGTAAAAGGATGGGAATGTTGGATCATTCCTTGCCTGGCAGCTGGATGGTGAGAGATGCACATATCAACAGTGAGAAGCTAGTCATATAGTCAAGATGCTTTATGCCAAATATCACTGCACATCATTGGTCCCTTTGCCAAGGTTATGTGATTGGTACAGTTTGTTTGTCTGTCTGTTTTTTATTTAGGCAAGATGATTCTCATACTTTACTATTCTGTTAAATGTTGGTGTGTCATGGCAGTGTCAATACTATGGATCTACAATAGCATAGGTGATTTGCATTACCAATACTCATACTTCAGTATTTATGCTATATATAATGTACAGTCGCGGTCAAATATAATCATCCATATAGGGGTAACTCACGTAAGAGTTTGACAGCTTTCCTCTGTTCCTTAGATGATAAACTTTCCAATAAATAGGTTAACTACCATCTTTTAATTTATTACAAGCAGCTACGCATTACTTAAAACAATAATATCATCTGTGAACTTGAAATCATTAGACAGTAAATTGTTTGAGATACCCATATGTGGATGATTATTAATGACCACGACTGTACATGACTTACTTATACACAGTGTCTAAGGGAGAAAGATTACAGCTTGGACAAATGTTTTCTGAGGGTGTTGTAAGACTGTATCATGCTTTGATGATGTGTATATTTAAGTGGTTTTCAAGTTAAGTTTGAAATTGGAAAGTAAATGGAAAGTAAGTCGATGTAGTAAATGTCCCACTGTCCATTGAGTATTCATTAATTGTAACCACCGTGAGACAGACCCACCGTCATAGAACACCTTAGAACATCTTAGAATACCTTGTGGAAATATTTGTCAGTTATGCACTTTGTTCCTGGAACATTTTGTAAGTATAGTACAGGTGTACTGTATTCCTCATATTGAACAGTATTACACACTCTTCATAGATTACACTAACCATGCTGTCTACTTTAATGATGTATTGTTGAATTCATTTATTTTATTTCAAGATATAATTATAAGTGAAGCATTACCATTGATAGAGTTAGGTATCGGTGAACAAGGTACAGTATAACACAACATAACTAATATCTCAGGTAGTCTAAATGTGTGATGTGTGCAGTGAAGTCATCGAGAGATTTATTGTACCAGAGGATTCGCAGTTGATTGAAATACTCTGGTAAGTTGATAGGCAGAACCACAAGGAAGCCACAGAATAAGAGACTGTTTCTACTACTTCGGAGGTAAGTTGATTAGATTAAGGTGATTGATTGAAGTTTGTCACCCATGAGTTTGGAATTACATTTTGCCAATCAGTTGCCATTCATTAATATCCACTGTGGGCATTTTACTGTTAGTAAGAGAAAATGAGGGGGGGGGGGAGTACCAAAATGCAGTATAAAGAGTTGTGTATGAAATGGTCCAGGTTGGTGAATTTCAGAGTAGTATACATGTGGTCATATCCAGCCCTTATCCAGCCTTAAGAGTAGTCTGCCTTCTCCTCAGCCAGTTGTTTAATGTACCGGGCTTGTTAACTGAGTTCACTGGGTAGAAAATGTGGAAATAACGTGTACTGTACTTTCAAACAAAGCTTCAGTCGCTGATCATAAAACCACACAGCATTGTCAAGCACCATTGATGATGTAGTACAGTCAGTATTTGATAGAATTTCTGATGTCCCACTTACAATTGTAGTACAGTCAGTATTTAATATAATTCCCGATGTCCCTCTTACAGTTGTAGTACAGTCAGTATATGAGATATTTCCTGGTGTCTCTCTCTCTGTCTACTGCTGAATGATCGTTAGCAAGTAATGGTGTATGATGGCTTGTTTGGGTTGGTGATGACTTGACCTTTGTGCAGTCATGAATACTTTCTGCCAACTCGGAATACAAAGGTAGAAGGAAAAACATGCCCGGGGCCTCTATCAGTATGCAAGTGTTTCCTTTGGACTGTATATTTATCACACATTACTGTATAGATACTATGGTGCTTTTTTTTTTTTTTTTTTTTTTTTTTTTTTTTTTTTTTTTTTTTTTTTTTTTTTCCTGGTGAAAATACACTGCTACCCTCATCTTTTTTTTTAATTTTTTCAGTAAATGTAATACTAAGCCCAAGAACACCAAAAATTTACACCGTTAGATAGTGTAATAAATTTATATTCTAGTTTTGTAGTACTGTGTTGATTTGATTTGGAATATAGTGAGAACATGCATCACCTAAGGGCAGATCATCTTTATGGTAAATTGGTGGGCAATGAATTCTTCTAAACAATACTGTACAGGAAACAAATCATATCAATGTTACGAATACAGAAGCTGTTTCATTACATAAGGTTGGAGGATTCAGTAGCCCTCCAGTATCAAGAGATACTCCCCATAAGATCAGATACATTAACTAGGAGGAACCCAGTGAATTTACACCAAGTTAAGAAAATGCACTGTAAATTGTTCGTGTTATTCATAGATCTAATAATTATTTTAGCAGAGATTGCATCACCGTATTTATTATATTGTCGAATGTTGATAACGTGGTGTCAAGTTTAATATCATATCTTTTACCATACTATCTTTCCTGTACATTTATAGGATATGTTGATACCTGCTTTACTTGTACTGTGGTGATGATGATGATAATGTTCAGAAGTGTACTTGCTGCTAGAAATACAGGTTGTTCTTAAATTATCCAAACAGATTGTATTGTATGAACAGATAATTTATGAACACCCTGTATTATTATGATAGAGTGGAACAAATAATAATAAAAATACCAGTTAGTAAAAGCTGACATTGTAGCATAATGATAATAGGAGTTTAGTGCCCATGCTGAAACTTAAGTATGTACAGTACTTAGGTTACTTAGGCTACAGTACAGTACTTGTTGTTTGCACTTAATAAACATAACATGATATTGATTTGTTGACTGATGGGTTTATGAGTCCCTATGGTTTAATATTAATTTGGTTAGGACTAGTTACGTAGTCCCTATCATGTAATATAACTTTGGTTTGTGAGTGTAAATCCCTATCATGTAATAATAAATTGGTTTATGTGTAAATTGTGGACAAAAAGGCCGGCCTCTGTTGAGACACACACGAGTAAAGGAAAAAAAAATAGATGGTATCAATCCCAGCACTTATTTAGAACATTCAGTAAGTGATTCTTTGTGGGTTAATTAAAGTAGATTATACAATTTGAATGTCATGAGTGCCTCTCCTTCAGTAAAAGGAAAAAAAAAAATCATTCTGTATTAATTACAGGAATGGCAAGACTTTGGGCAAAAGTAGCCTTTTTTTTGGGGGGGGGGTTACTGATACCTACAAATTATCCCAGGGAACTAAGTTATTAATCGTCTCAAGTGTTGGTATTGGGAGATTTGTTTGGAGGATTCAGCAGAGTTTCTTCCCTAACCCTTTCTTAACATTGACCCTATAATTATTGTGTTCTGCATAGTAACCCTCATCCTCAGAAACCTGGATCAAACTGTTATTGGTCCTCATAAAAAAAGGTATCGATTGAGAACAAGAAATTATACCCAATAAATGCCACTTATTTTATAATTATATGGCAGAAAAAAGCATAATGAATATCCATAAAAAATATATCAACATTAATTTCTTATCAGATAAACAGAATAGTAACAATTATTGAGAGAGTGTGAGAGAGATATGAACAGGTCAGCTGGAGAAAGTGAATTAGATGTGTGTGCGTCCGTGCGTGCGTGACCAACCACCAGGAAAGAATAAGAAGCCCAAGGCGATTATAGAACAGACGGTACGCGCGGGGATACCAATGCTGTACCCCACCGTCCAAATAGTACCCAAACTCCCCTCCCATCCACCCCCAACCACTACCACCACACAGTCACGAGCTATTATAAGTATGCAGGTTTGCTTCGAATAGTCTGATGGAGAATTAGACGAGCTCCAGCAAGTATGAAAAAGAATAAGCGTTGTAATTAGTTCACTGGTATGTCAGATTATTCGAAACTTCGACAATATAGTATATACGGATATTTATTATAGATCGTGACTGTACTATATATTTTTTTAAGAGTGCACGGCAGCGTTCCCTCAACAAACCATAATACTGTATAACTTAAGCACATCAATCATCTGTGGTTTGAAGTAACATAAGACATTTGGTGAACTGCTGTCGTTAGAACTAGGGTCTCTAGTTCGAACCACGGGGAATTCAGTCATTTTGTGGCTGGCTGAGGGAACGAACTTTAGTACACCATAGTACCAATTTGAAATACTGTCACCCTCTCCTCAGTTTTACTTACTGGACACACATATACTGTACAGTTGGCTTACTGACCACCTCAACCACACATGTTTTATACACGTTTCTATTTCCTCTTCCCCCCCCCCTTACCCCCGACCCTTGCTAATGATTCCTATATAATGTTAAAAATAAATATATAAATAAAATATTCAGTAGCCTACATTACTGATGCATTTTTTGTGGCTCAGTTGGAAGGGAACAGTGCCTAGAAATTTATCGACAACATCTTAATCCACCAGGTGAAGTGACACTGACGTAACCTTTAAAGGGCACAGCAAAATGGTACATGTGTGTGCTTACCAAGACTGTATGACCTCTCTCTGAAATGACAAAGTGATATCATTATTAGTCCCCCATAATTATTGAACTGCACTTATTACTGCTCCTACTGATGATGATGTTGCGTGCGTGTAAATAATAAAGAGGAAAACTACAACTGATTTCACAGGTGGAGGAGGCTATCTAACCCATGGGGGATGAAAAATTAATGTAGGTGGTGTGTACTGAATATTGAGCAGAGTGAAAACAAACACTGGTGGTGGGAAGTGGGGCAGGGCAAGAATATGTATAGTCTGTGTATTGTAAAGTGGGTGTTGTGATTCTAATAATGTCACAATGGAGTGTAAGTTTAATTAATGAAAAAAAAAGTAGGCCACAAACGTCTTGCCTGCAAAGTTGTGGGCAATAGTTTAAGAATCCTGCTGTGATCGTGTATGAGACCTTGTGGCTTCTGTTCCTCCTGACTTTGCGACGAAACGATCGAAATCATTCCATATAGGTGGTGTTTCGTGGCAATGTTTGAAGGACTCGCTAACCTCCAATCTTTTTACTACATCACGTGGGTCCTTATGGGTTTTAGCTCCCCAGTACCGTCCCTCCTTTCCTTTTTATTTTTCATTCGTGCTTGCTGTTCCTCCTCTCTGTCTCCTTCCTCTCTCTGCAATGTCTTCGAATCCATGCCTCGCGCGGACTCTTTCTCTCTTTAATTCTCTCATTTTACGGTAACCGACCCGTGCATCATATGCATTCATTTGAGGATGGATGGAGAGCTGAGCCGACTTGCCTGTACGAGCCCACAGCCCTGCTGTACTGTACCCACCGCCACTAATGCAAGCCACTCGCCCATAACGACAGAACGAAACAAGTGTGTGAGTTCGAGATGTTAATTTACACTGGCTTGAACATCAATGAGGTAAAATATGCACCTTTTCAATTCAATTCAATGTCTGCCATTGTGGGGTTTTCCACCAGATTTGTGTTTATGTCATTGCCTGTAACTGGTATATAAAGAGAACTCCTGCTGGTAGTGTCGGGAAGAACGTAGCAATCCCAAGGGCATCATCACCTTCTCCTACACTTGTCATCTGTTCCTGAGGGTGTGGTTGATACCCGGCCGGCGACACACGGCATCTGTATGTTTTATCAGTCAGAGTTGCCAGACAGTACCAGTCAAAACGCACCGAGGTGGGAGGAACGTGAGGGGTTGAGGGGTCACCACTGATGATGCCCCAAGGACCCTCCCACCCACCTACCCACCCCGCCATGATTACCTCCATCCCACCTACCCAGCCAGAGCCACTCACCCGGACACCCCCGCCCCCAACTCTTGCTATCTCCCCCAGTCCCCCTTTCCTTCTCTCTCATTCACCGTCTGCCCTGCGCGCGGTGGCTACCCTTGTTCCTTCGTCCGCCCTCGCCCCACGCCACGCCACGCCAGGCTCGCTACAATGACACGCCTGCACACTGTCTGGGTAGCAGTGTAGTACGTCATAGTGCGTGGTGGGGGCCGAGAAGTGAGTGATCGAGGGAGGACTGGAGAGTGAGTGAAGCTGTTCGCGTTGTGTTAGCGGAAGGGTTTGTGTGTGTAAAGGACTGAGTGACCACGTGAGCTAGCAACACTCTCACTCTCTTCTCTCTGTCACTCTCACCCCCTCTCTCATGATCACTCCTTTCTTTTTTCCCTGTTGAACTCTCATGTCATGTACACCTCACGAACACACACTTCCACCACACCCAAACACTTCCCACACCAGCACATCTCAACAAAGTATATACATACCCACCCTCTGCATTGTACATACATTTTGTACACGCACACACTCCTCCGCCGTCAACACACACACACACACACACATCACCATGACTGGGTACCTTACAAACTTTCCTTCAACTAATCCCGTCCCCATGAAAATCGTGTAAAGTTTCCTCCGTGTACACTCAAGATTCTCATGTCGGGTCGTGACAGAAAAGGCCCTCCAAAGTTGAAAAAAATTGACATAGTGAGAAAATAATTATAAGGGTCATCAAAACCAGGCACACATTTTCTTCGTCGTTCGTTCGTTCATCATCCGTCAATATTTACTTTGGTCAGAATCTCAAGTGTACTGTAAAGACACTGAAGGCATATTGGCGGACGAAGGACTCATTGTGACCAGAGAACGGAGGAATTAAACTGCTAGTGTGATTGATCGTACCCGCTTTAGAAAACTGTGAAGGGAGAAGAGGGAAGGAGAGTGAGTGAGGTGCATACATAACACTTGAGTCGCAGTGGCCTCGGGAATGGACAGGACTGCTGACCCTCCCTACCCCGCCCCGCCCCACAACGCCCCAAGAGTACCCCGCGGGTCCTCTCCTCTCACTCTCTGGTGTGTGTTTCACGAGTCATCGGTAGTGTCAGACAGTGCTTGTTGTCCTTCGCTTTCATCCTCGTAGTTTTAGTTACATGAATGAAGTGCATTTACCATTAAATGTATCGGATAATATTCCTTATTTAATTCATTTTTGTGATCAAAACAGGTAGAGGCTTCAATTAAGCACGGACCGAAAGAATGTAAAGATTGTTTAAGAAAGTTAACTTAATAATCATCTAAAAACAGTGTAGAATGCGAAAATAAACATTACGTTAAAAAAAAACAATAAGAAACATTATCTACGAAGTAACAAATAAACGCTGCCTGAAGAAAGTAAACAAAAACGAAATCTACGAACAAAAACTTGAAAGAAAACACTCACTTTGAATATTACACCAACAGAAAATTTCGGCAACCAACCAACCAAGCATTATTATTGTCAACTTATTAGGCTTCCCCTCCTCACACAACTCACCCACCGACCACACCGAAGGAGTAAAGGAACAGCCTAACCACAGAAGAATAATAAGGGAGAAGAGGGAGCTAAGTAAGAAGTTATTGTTGGCGTGTGTTAGTGAATCCTGAAGACGTTGATGGTGGTGTTCTACTCTAGTTCTATCTATCCACGCCCTGCATTAGTACCAACCTACCTCGTCCCTCCCTCCCTCGGGCACAAATTCTCCATCAGCAGGCAAGCAGAACGGTGAGTTGGGGGGACATAGCCTATAGTGAGTATAGTCTCTATTTTCTTTCTTCAAGTAAATTATTAATATTTGTTTACGGACGCTATCGATCGTAGAGGGTAAATAATAATTGTGATTTGTTATTTTTCTCTATCTACCCACCAGGGATAACAGTATAGGATTTAATATTAAGCAGAGACTAGCCAATACGATGCAAGGTAGCCTAATGTGGTATCGAGTGTGGATAATAGGCTATGTATCATATTAAAAATCAACTGGACTTACACACTTGCATATCTAGTGCACGAGTAATTATATGCTTGCTTGTGTGTGTGTGTGTGTGTGCTTGACCTTGCCCCTACCTCCCACCCACCCCACCTTGCCCCTCATTCACCCCATTGTGCCCCTCGTAGTAATGAATAACCCTGGGGTGGGAGTGGTGGTGTTGTAATGCATAACTAGACTACGGTACTTTGACTCCACAACACAACCCTTGTTCAACCCACCCCAACGACACAACACAACACAACCCACATTCACTCGCCCACACACACCATTCATCCATGCCCCTCACAGTTAACCCTCCTCAATATTTACCCCCTAACCTAACTGATCCCATGTATTATTATTATTATTATTATTCATGAACTTTCTTCGACAAATTTAACTCTTACATACACACACACACACACACACACACACACACCAAGAACAATGAACCACGAAAAGATGAACACAGCAACGAAACAAATAAAAACAAACAAACTTTAAAGAATGACGAGCAATTTGAAGAAATTTACCGAGAGGAAGGTTAATTCAAGAAAGATGAGCGAGGTGATGGAGGAGAAGAGAAAGTGAAGAGAGAGCAAGAAAAGAAGAATTAAGAAAGAGAAGGCTGCAGGGAGGAAGGGAGGGAGTGAGGAGTACTAAAGAGGAGGAAAATGTGACGGTAATAGTGGGAACCTCGACAAAAGGGAGAGACAACAATGAAACGAGGGGACGACTTGACTACCATTGTTCTCCACCACGACGACGACGACGACGAACACTACCACGACTACTACGACTACTACTACCACAACCACCACCATCATCATCATCACCACGACTACTATTACGACTACTACTACTACCACAACCACCACCATCATCACCACGATTACTACGACTAATATTATGACTACTAATATAATAGTACACTACGACCACTACTACAACTACTACCACCACTACGACTACTATTATGACTACTACTACTACCACCACCACCATCACGACGACTACACTACTACAAGTACACTACGACCACTACTACACCTACCCCCACCACGACAACTATGACTACTATTACAACTACTACTACTACTAACTTATCTTCATTGTTACTGCCACCAACTCCAATAATAATAATAATAATAATAATAAACAACCTGGTGTAACTGGTTTGAATCCCGTCTTTGTTTGTGGTCTTCCTCTAAAACAAAATAATACTAAAAAAAAAGACACCGGTAAATTAATACAAGAGAGAAAAAATAAACTGGATTAAATCAAGTACGTGTGAGTACGAAAAAAATATAGAAATAAATAAAAACAACTAATCCCCTCGGGTATATCGCAAGTCTTCGATTACCACCCACCACTACCACCTCGCGTTATAAGTTCCCGCCAAAAATTGACAAACTCCCGCCAAATTATGACAGAACTCCCGCGGTGCCAATCGTTTCTTTTTCTGTCCAGGTTAATTCGCATCCACAACAGTTTCGACTCCCGGAGCACATGTAGGTATCAACACAGCTACCCCCACGTATGTACCCCCGTAACTAGAATATTGTTAAACTATTCTGGAGTTAACTGGCAACCTTCTGCTCTACGCTCACTGACTGGCGCGCTCACCCCTCCAGACACATTCCAACATGCACTGTATAGCGAGCATCTATACTATTATGTCTGGGATGTGTGTATAGCGAGCATCTCTATAGTCTCGTGTTGCGGTTTTGTTATGTTTTTTTGTCCGCAGAGTAATTTATAAATGTTTAACTCGTGGAACATTATGGAAGTCTCGTAATACATGGAGGGGTGTAGCCTATCAAATGTTTAGCCAGCTCGTCTGATTATGTTTTCACCATATTTTACGGCACTATCGACTTTTGGCGCACATTGTTCTGTACTGTACGAGAGGCGACAAATTATTACGTGTACAGTACAGACCCGAAGCGACAACACACACATACACACACACACACACACATATATATATATATAAACAGAGAAACGTGTTTGATAATTATGATCTATATAGCTAGCTAAACTCTCTATGGCCTATTCCTAATGCATTGTCTTCCGCTACACACACTATCCTGCCACACACACACAGTCACACGAAAGTCTTGTATCAGATTTCACCACATACAGGAGCGTGGGATCGTCGGTACTTGTCAGGGATCTGGAGGAAGTGTGTGTGTGTGTGTGTGTGTGTGAAAGAGAGAGAGGCTATAGTATCAAGTGTGTGTGTGTGTGAAAGAGAGAGAGGCTATAGTATCAAGTGTGTGTGTGTGTGAAAGAGAGAGATCTCGGCTTTAGTGTGTGTGTGGCAAGTATCAAGTGTATGTTGTGTTTGTGTGTGTATTAGCAGTGCAAAATGTGTGTGTGTGTGAGAGAGAGAAAGAGAAGCATGAGAATCGGAAGTGACAGGTCCATTGTGGTGGGTAAAATCGAGTCTATAAGTGGCAGAAGGAGGAAGAGAGGGAGAGAAGAAGATGATGATGAATGATGATGATGATGAGAAAGGAAAGGAGGAGGAGGAGGAGGAAGAGAGGGATAAAATGATGAATAAGAATAAAATCGTAAGGGAGGAGGAGATTAAGAAAAAAATGAAGGAGAGAAGGAGGAGGAAGAGGGAGATGATGCAGTAGGAAAAGAGGGAGGAGAAGACGAAGAAATTTATGATGATGAAGAGGAGGAGGAGGAAGAGGATGAACGTCAATAAAGAAGAAACGAGAACTGTGGGACTGGTGAGACAAGACTGGGAACTGGTGTGTGTGTGTGTGTGTGTTGGAGATTTTAATATGTCAGTGGGGAGTGATCCAGCAGAAAATTAATCCAAATATTCTATACCCTTTCCCTGGTATTGTTCTGTACGTTTGTTTTTATGGACACATAAAGTAAATTAATTCCTAACTTTGCACTCAGAATAGGCAGGATGGAGAGAGAGAGAGAGAGAGAGAGGGAGAGAGAGAGAGAGGATGAAGAGACAATGAAAGGAAAGATAGAACAGACATTGATAAGTGAGACAGGATGATGACAGGGTGAAGAGATACAGGGTTGGAAGCAGAGAAGGGACTTAATGACAGGGTGAAGTGAGAGATAGAACAGACAGAGTGAAGAGATACAAGGTTTGAAGCAGAGAGGGGAAAGACAGGGTAAAGACAGAGAGGTGAATTAATGACAGGGTGAAGTGAGGGATAGAACAGACAGGGTGAAGCGAGAGATAGAACAGACAGGGTGAAGTGAGGGATAGAACAGGCAGAGTGAAGAGATACAGGGTTGGAAACAGAGGAGACAAGCAGGGTGAAGACAGGGAGAGGAGAGACAGGGTGAAGAGAGGGAGGGGAAAGACAGGGTGAAAAGATACAGGGAGGGGACAGACAGGGTGAAGACAGGGTAGGCAAAGCAGACATGCAGGGGTGGTGAGGGTGTGGATGGATAGATGCATGCATGGATGGGTGTGGAAAGGTGAGGTGGGTACAGGGGGATAGTGTGAGGACTCAACAGCGTACACTATTATGCATTCAAGGGCACAGGCTAGCAGCAGGTGCAGGTGTGTGTGTGTGTGTGTGAGAGAGAGAGAGAGAGAGAGAGAGAGAGAGAGAGATGAAGGTGGAGGGAGGGGATACAACAACGTGAGGAGGGAGACAGAGGGGAACTAGTGAGGGAGATGAGAAAGATACACACATACGAAATGACACAGGCATGAAAAGGAGAGAGGCTGGGAGGAGGAAGAGCAGGAAGGGTAGGGACGAACAGGGTAGAAATGGAGGGGCAGGAAGGGTAGAGACGAGCAGGGTATAGGAAAGGCAGGGCAGGGGAGGGGAGGGGCAGGAAGGGTAGGGCAGGGCAGGGAAGGGGCAGGAAGGGTAGAGACGAACAGGGTAGGGGAAGGGCAAGGCAGGGCAGGGGAGGGGCAGGAAGGGTAGAGACGAGCGGGTAGGAAGGGCAGGGCAGGGGAGGGGCAGGAAAGATATAGACGAACAGGGTAGGAAGGGCAGAGCAGGGGAGGGGCAGGAAGGGTAGGGACGAACAGGGTAGGTAGGGTAGGGACGAACAGGGTATAGGAAGGGCAGGGCAGAGCAGGGGCAGGAAGGGTAGAAAAGGCAGGGCAGGGGAGGGGAGGGGCGGGAAGGGTAGGAAGGGCAGGGCAGGGCAGGGGAGGGGCACGAAGGGTATAGAGGGTGTTGAACCTCCCGGAACCTGCCCTCTATACCTCCCCCCCCCCAACCCTCCATCCCCCCTATACTACTCCTCTCACCTACACTCTCACCTTCACTTCACCTCGCCTCACCTCTCACCCCGTACTGTCCTCACACTTCATACATATTGCGTACACACTCATTCCATTCCCTCTACTTCCCCCCATCCCCCCCTCTACCCTTCAAACAACCCCCCCCCCCCTCCCCTTGTAATTATTATCACCAAACACACCCCCTCCTCTCTCTCTCTCTCTCTCTCTCTCTCTCTCTCTCTCTCTCTCTCTCTCTCTCTCTCTCTCCATAATTACCCCCCTACACTCCCCTCATTCCCCTCTCCTCCCTCTCACACCCCATCACCCCTCATTCCCCCACTCTCCTAACCCCCTCTCACCCCTCTCCTCACCCCCTCTCATCCCTCACTCCCCACCCCCTCTCTCCCCCTCAATCCCATCACGTCATTGGGTGGAGAGATGCACTGTGTGATTGTAATTTACTGTCTTATCTGATATCAATCATTTTTTTTTTTTTTTTTTTTTTTTCATATCACAGAAACACCATTTATTTTTATTTTTTTGTTGGTGTGCTGGGTGAGAGAAAGGGAGGCGAGATATGAAGAGAACGTAATGGAATATAATGCATGGTTTGTGAGAGAGAGAGAGAGAGAGAGAGAGAGAGAGAGAGAGAGAGAGAGAGAGAGAGGTGTTTTAAGGTCACACATGCAGAGAGAGAGAGAGTTACAAGGAGTTACAAGGAAAAGAAGTACCCTAGGGGACCTTACGATCCATACAAAGAGGGTACCTGTGGGTTTAGTTGCGCAAGTAGGCGACCGTCCTCGAATGTGTCATGTGAAACCATCAAGGAACACTCGCACAACGGCTTAAACACCTAGACGGTGATTTAAGGCTTTGTCTAATCTGGACTTGAACTGATCCACAGAGTTGCTGTTGACTACATCAGCAGGAAGCGCGTTCCAAGTACCGCAGATGCTGTATGTAAAGAACTTACCACACAGATCACGGTTGTATCGCTTTAGTTCAAGTTTGTAGCCATGATTCCTGGTTGTGCCCTCACTGAGTTGGAAAATGTCCCTGTAGTCTACATTGTCAAAGCCTCGTAGTATTTTAAACACTTCGATAAGCTGACCACGCAGTCTCCGGGTTTCCAAAGAGAACAGGTCGAGTTCTACCAACCGATCTTTATAGCTCTTGTGTCTAAGAGAGGGTATAAGTTTGGTTGCCCTGGCTTGCACTCGTTCCAATCTCGCGATATCCTTCCGGTAAGAAGGACTCCAAAACTGGACTGCATACTCCAGGTGCGGTCGGACAAGGGAATTGTACAGACAAAGTACTATCTCCTTGTTCCGGTATCCAAACTGTCGCTTTATGTACCCTAACATCCTTTGGGCTTTCTTCTCAGCCTCAATACACTGCTTTGAGAACTTGAGGTCACTGGTGATAGTTACACCCAAGTCTTTCTCAGTATCAGTGCTTACGAGAGCATTGCCCTTAAGGTTATACTCTGTTCGGGGGTTTCTGTGGCCTATATGCATAACTTTGCATTTGTTCACGTTAAATGGCATTTGCCACGTGTCAGACCACTCCCCGATCTTCCTAAGATCTTCTTGTAAGCGGGTAGTATTTCCTTCTTTCGCGACATTCATACCAAGCTTAGTATCATCGGCGAATTTGGAAATCTTGGCAACCATGTCACCATCCACGTCATTAACATAGATGATAAACAGTAGTGGTCCCAGAACAGAACCTTGGGGAACACCGCTAGTAACGGGCACCCACTCTGAAGCCTGTCCATTCACTACCACCCGCTGCCGTCTGTCACTTAGCCAGTTCTCTATCCAATTTGCCACATTTCCGTCTATGCCCAGTGCACGCACTTTCCGAAGGAGGCGGCGGTGGGGTACCTTATCAAAGGCTTTCTGAAAGTCTAAGTAGACAACATCGACCGCTTTATCCCGATCATGCTCACTGAAAACAAAATGGAAGAATTCCACCAGATTTGTGAGGCATGACCGGTGCTGCCGGAACCCATGCTGGGAACCCCTCAGTAGCAAATTTGATTCTAAGTGTGCTGTTATTTTGTCCACCATGATGCTCTCCATGAGTTTACAGACTATCGAGGTTAAACTGATGGGTCTGTAGTTTGACGGTTGGCTAGCATCTCCCTTCTTGAAGATAGGACGTCACCTCTGCCTCACGCCAGCTCTCTAGGAACGCATCCAGTCTGGATTATCCTGTTGAAGACCATGCACAGGTGCCGTGATACTTCACCATGCACTTCTTTCAACACTCTAGGTAAGAACCCCATCCGGACCGGGGGACTTGTTTGCTTTTAATTCGATTATTTTTCTCTCGATTTCTTCTTGGGTGAAGGACCATTGACTCCAACTTCTCACTGAAGGAGTCCAAAGGTTCGGGAATGGGACCACTCTCCTCAGAGAACACTGAAGAGAAGTACTCATTTAAGAGGTTAGCATTTTCTGCATCAGAGTGCATCAATGCTCCATCCTCATTCACCAAGGGACCGATCCTGCGTCGGATTGGTTTACGGCCATTCACATACTGAAAAACTCCTTGGGGTTCTCTTTGCAGAGTCTAGCCACACGGACCTCCTCAGCACGCTTAGCCGCCCTTATTTTGGACTTCACGTTTCGATTCAGTCTTCTATGACCGTCAAAGTCCCCAGATGCCTTCGCTCGACGATACGCAGTTCTCCTCTCCCTTAGTAGGTTACGGATTTCCCGATTAAACCACTTCGGTTGAATGAACTTCTGACCTGTTCCCTTCAGAGGAATAAAGCGCGACTGAAGTTCCATGAAGGAAGACAAGAATGACCTCCACAGATCATCAGCACTCTCTCCCTCCTCTAGTTCCATTTCAGCAACGCCTTCGAAGACCTGCAAAGTCCGCTCTCCCCATGTCTAATTTTCTATGCATCGTGGTCACGGACTCCATATTAGGGACCTTAACTGAAAATCTTATAAGCTTGTGGTCGCTTCCACCTATTTCTTCATTTACAGAGAGGTCTTGAATGATGTCATCCTCTGAGGTGAGGACCAAGTCGAGTATGTTAGCACCTCTTGTTGGCTCCCTTACCCATTGAGTGAGGAATTCATCATTTACAAACTCCAAGAGTGGTTGTGTTCTCGGCAGAGGGCTCTCTGGTTTCCCAGTCAACATGTGTGTTGAAGTCCCCCATAAGGATGCACACCCTGCCGTCCACTAGTTCACCCAGCAACTGGTATAGGTCCCTGTCCATCTCATTGAGTTGTCCAGGGGGTCTATAAAGCAGAAGGGTTCTGTATTTTGCAGTGCCTATTTCTAGGTCAACTCCAAGGAGCTCGTGGTTCGATGTGATGTTGCAGGTCATCGATTTGATGGACTTCTTTACATACAACAGCACACCACCACCCCCTCTGTCCTCTCTATCTTTGTGGAAGAGTTGGTAGCCTGGAATCACGAATTCCCCCTTCAAGATCTCTGTCTGAGGTTCTCAACCATGACTCCGTTATGGCCACCATCTCGGGTTCCTCTGTCGCAACGAGGGCCCGCAGTTCCAAAAACTTGTTTCGGATGGACCTGGCGTTGAACAATAGAACCTTCAGGGAACACCCCAACTGCAGGGCTCCCTATACTCCTCCGTTTCCCGGCTTGGGACATTGTCCTTGGTAGTGCTGGGGATATCCCTTCTTCAGGATCTCAGCGAATGTCTTCTCTGGGGTCACTCTAGCATAGTGACGAGGGCTCTCCTCCACGCTCGGTCGAGTGCTCCTGAGACATCGTCGGACGGCGTCTTCCATTTAATTTGGAAAGCACTTCTTTCCCCTTTAGTGAGAGATGTGTGCCATCCCTCTGGTAGAGGTCGTCTCTACCAAAGATGTGAGGTGTAGGGCGTCCACAAAGAACACCCCCTCGGCAGTACACAAATCAGCCAGGCGCTGATTTTACTGCAATGTTCTTTGACAGAGCAGTCCCCTAAAGGGCCTCTCCTTGGGAGCATGCCAACAACCGGGTTTTTGACCCACAGTCGTCTACTGCACCGAGCACATCCGAGAGGACTCCTTCGGTCATGCCTACTCTACCATTTCTCAGGTAGATGTCATTACCACTCACCATGAGTGCAATGACAGCAGATCTGGACGTTTGGATCCTTTCAGCTTCCTTTCGGAGGTCAGCATTGCCACAACCTGGCAAACAATTCACCTTCACAGAAGTGTGAAGGCGATCTGTCATTAGGGGTTCCAGCCCTCGTGCCTGGGAATCACCTACAATGTGTATATCCACAGGCCTCTCCTTGGTAGGAGCACGAGATGCCTTGTGAGGAACCCGAGAGTGTTTTGAATTCCTGCCGGGCTCGTCACTTCCTCCAGGTTGCTTCTTCTTCGTCTTCTTTTCCTTCTTCATTTTCTTTTCCTTCTTATTTGATTCCTCACTTTCCTCTAATCCCTCCTCAATTGTCTTCTTGGGTTTTTCTTCCTTCTCCATATTCCCCTCCTCTTTTCCATCACACTTTTCTGCAGTCTCTTTTCCTTCTGCAGTCTCTTCTCCCTCTTCATTGTTGCTGTTCTTCTTCTTGTTGTTCTTCTTCTTGTTGTTCTTTTTCTTGTTCTTCTTCTTCTTCTTCTTTACCGCCGTGGTGGAGCTCTCCGGTGAAGAAGCTCCTTGGACTGCCTTGTCTCTCACATGGCAGTCACACCTCTGCAAGTCCATTCGGAGAACTTCCTCCTTTAGGGAGTTGTTCTCCTTCGTGAGCAGTGAGATGTGCTTCATCAACCTCTCCTCGAGTTTGCAAAAGTCGCAGACACTCGAGGAGTCTAGGTCGCTCGCACTCCTCCCGCTGAAGTCCTCACACCAGCGGTACACCTTGCATGTAGTACATGTAAATTTTCTTGCTGATGGACCAGTCATCTCGCTCTAATTCAATTTCAGACCAATAATATAAAAGAAAGGGTAGTGTGATTTGGTCTCGCATAAGTCTCATCCGCCTACTTCCAGAAGGTTTTCGGTCGTTCGGGCCAACAGAAACCTTATGAGCCAAGCACACCAACCCTAAGGTCTCCCCTGGGTCGGACGGCCCCCAATCGTGCCGCAGCTCCCAACTGAGCAGCACAAGAGTCCTAAGTAAATGGGACTCTGATTTTTCGACAGGGGTGCTTGAAGTGTAACCGTCGTCCTACTAATCCCTACTAATCCTCCATCCGCGGCCAAACTTAAAGCAAATAGTAAAACTAAATGTCCACGACTTAATCCGAGATCTTTTACTGGCCTGGCAGCCAGCGAGGCACGAAAGCTCTCTCACCAAAGAGCAGTCGAGCCTTTAGGCACCTAGAACGGTCACAGGGAGCTGGTCAGGCTTATTAATCTAAGAGAATACCTACGGGGGTCCTGAGGCATCTCCATTACTCGTACCCCACACGCCTGAGATCCCTTCAATCTCAGCCCTTTCGAAACCTGTGAGCGTTAAAAGGCGTTGTTTTAGGAGGTTCCAAAGCCTCCCTTCTCACACGGCATAAGGTAGCTGGTGAGGTCCTTAACAATAAAAACTTATATCGAAAGTGATGAAGATTTTTTTTTTTTTTTTTTTTGTTAGGACAGTTGAAGAGCAGTTGTGAAACTTAATATTAACATGAAGATTTGACAACTCTTAGTCAGGATCCTAATAACGCTACCTTTCTGGCACGGGTAACCCAACTGGACTAAATGTCCCCCAGCATAGCTAGCAAAATTCAAACAGATCACACAAGCTCTCTCACCGACGGCAAGGTGGTTGTCTCGAGAGAGAGAGAGAGAGAGAGAGAGAGAGAGAGAGAGAGGTGTTTTAAGGTCACACATACAGAAAGAGAGAGAGAGAGAGATAGGTCACTTAAGATAACACCTACAGAGAGAGAGAGAGAGAGAGAGAGAGAGAGAGAGAGAGAGAGAGAGAGAGAGAGAGAGAGGTCACTTAAGATCACACCTACAGACAGAGAGAGAGAGGTAGAGGTGTTTTAAGGTCACACAGTCATAGCGGTACTCGTAATTTTATCATTGATCAAGCAGCCTGGATTAAACCTCGTGCCTACCCTACTTACTACCCCTCCCCTCCCCCCATTTCCTCGTACTCCCCACCATCTCTTCCTTCCCTATTTCCTCCTCTTACTACCCCTCCCCTCCCCCCATTTCCTCGACTACCCCTCCCCAACTCCCCCTTCATCTTCCCTGTCTCCACCATTTCCTCTTACCCCTACATCTTTATCCCTTATTTCCCCTTACTACCACCTCCCCAACTTCCCCTTCATCTCCTCTGTCTCCCCCATTTCCTCCACCTCTTTCTCTCCCCTATTTCCTCCCCTTACTACCCCTCCCCAACTCCCCCCTTCATCTCCCCCTTCATCTTCCCCCTTTCCTCGTACTCCCCACCACTTCCTTCCCTATTTCTTCCTCTTACTACCCCTCCCCAACTCCCACTTCACCTCCTCTGTCTTCCTCATTTCCTCTTACTCCTCCCCATCTCTTCCTTCCCTATTTCCTCCTCTTACTACCCCCTCCCCAACTCCCCTTTCATCTCCCCTGTCTCCTTCATTTCCTAGTACTCACCATGGGGATGAGTGAGGTGAGGTGAGGTTGGTTTGAGGTGAGTGAGTTGAGGTTAGGTGAGTGTGACAGCGGGTTATAAACAGATCGTAATTCTCGATACGTTTAGGGAAGAGAGAGAGAGAGAGAGAGGAGAGAGAGAGAGAGAGAGAGAGAGAGAGAGAGAGAGAGAGAGAGAGAGATATGAAGTTCCGATCACGCTATATATATATATAAACACATTAATGTATGTTTATGTATATATACTGTGTCCAATTATACCATTTGTAAGTACCTTGTCACTTTAGCCTTTCTCTGCCCTGCCCTGCCCCGCCCAGACCTGCCCCTGTATGGAGAGAGAGAGAGAGAGAGAGAGGAGAGAGAGAGAGAGAGAGAGAGAGAGAGAGAGAGATGTGTGTGTGTAAGAGAGAAAATAGTGTGTGTGTGTGTGTGTAAGAGAGAAAAAAAAGTGTGTGTGTGTGTAAGAGAGAGAGAAAAAAAAGTGTGTGTGTGTGTGTGTGTGTGTGTGTGTGTGTGTGTGTAGAGGAGGTGAGGGGTCAGAGGTGAGCCTGTTAACTAAGCTGCAGGTAACCATGGAACCGGCAGTGGTGCGGTAATAGAGGAGAGAGAAGGTCAGGTCAAGTTAAGTTAGGTCCTTAGATTAGGTTAGGTTAAGATAGGTCAGATCA